>VWZY01003051.1:133660-144349 GCA_013399075.1 Chloroceryle aenea
GGTAAGCTGAGCACAAACAACTGCCAGCCAGGCCTGATCCCAGATTCACAGAGTCACTCGTGACCTTGTTTTGCGTGATGTCAGCATCACTGAAATGCTTCTTGGGTGGCTTTTGGCACTGACCCGGGGACCGTAGTTCCTCTTACACTGCCTAGGAAGGTGTAGCAGGGAAGTTTTCTTTTTGTTCAGTGTCCTGCAGAGTTGGTTTGGTAGCTGGAGCTGGTCTTGTGATGATGGAGTAAAAAGCTTGTACAGGATCAGCCAGTGCACAGAACAGGAGGTGGAGGAGTGTCTCAAAATACTCACTGCTGATCCTAGAGACAACATGGGAGTCTCAGGAGCAACATGAATTTGGGCAGCTGATGCTTCTGAGGTCCAGAGCTGCCACATTGCTTCCTGCAGGACAGCTCTCCTCTCTGGGAAACCTTGCAGTTGTTGACACAAAGGACCCAAGACTTCCCCAGTGGGAGAGGCCTGCCTGCTGCCAGAGAAATAAAGCAAAGAACTCTTTTCTTCCAGGGCTGTGGGAAGGCCACAGGGAGGGATAACCTGGAAGAAAAGTATGTTATAGGAAAAAGTAATGGGTGAGTGGCCTCCCCCTTCCCTGTATGGGGCAACTTGCTGCACCCCTGCCTAGGGCACCTTCAACAGATTCTTGGTACCAGAATAGTACAAAAAGAGTAGAATTGTTCTTGCTTTTAAAAATTCTGCTAAGACAAATTACAAGATTACCAAGCACTCACTGGAGAGAGACGTTGGGACAGTGCCTGCTGCAGCCGATTGCTGGCAGCCTGGGAACACTTTTCCTCCTATTTCATGTTGGGTGAATTTCAGTTTTCTCTTTCCACTGCCTGTCTTTGGTACAGGGAACCCAGTGTTTTTCTCCTTCCTCAGCTTCACCTACAGCTGTATCCATTCAGCTGGAAGCTGGGGTTGACATGGCAATCTGGTATTAGTTGTGACTCATTCAAGCCTGCCTCTGATCTTGGCTGAAGAAGCTGCCATGGCCAATAAAGCCTGGGAAAAATAAAGCTGGTGAGGGATCCCTGAACCGTGTGCAGGAGCCATAGGTGGTGATAGAAAGATGGTGGGGAAGGAGAAGTTTTTGGCACTCCTGTCGACTAAGTTGGCTTTCTTGGTTTGCTCTTGGTGTAGTTGTTGCACACAAGAGATGGGTGCTGTGCCAGAGGGCTGTGACTGCCTTCCCTGCCACCATCGGAACGTCAGGCTCTGCTGTGGCACTTGGGCTGCAGCCCCAGGGAAAGGGCACCCACCACCAGAGCATTTAACAGGAGAGAGCTTTGCTCTGCTACTGCTTTTATTACAGGAGAGATATGGACGTGCTGGAGCGTGTCCAGAGAAGGGTCACGAGGATGATCAGAGGCTGGAGCACCTCTCCTGTGAGGACAGACCGAGAGTTGGGGTTGGTCAGTCTGGAGAAGAGAAGGCTCTGAGGAGACCTCACTGTGGCCTTCCAGGATCTGAAGGGGGCCACAAGAAAGCTGGGGAGGGGCTTTTTAGGCTGTCAGGCAGTAATAGGTGGGAGGTGTCCCTGCCCATGGCAGGGGTTGGAACTGGATGAGCTTTAAGGTCCATTCCAACCCTGACAATTCTCTGATTCTCTGATTTTGCTTTGAGCCTCACAAGTGGGAAGAGCATCTGTGAACAGGAGTGAGAGGAGACAGCATTTCTAAAGGGAGATCTGAGGTTTAGATTCTATCTTTTCTTAATTTGTTCTCCCAGGCTAAACTCATTTCTGTGGTGATATGTGGTTATCTGCTGTCTTTGTGATTTATTCTTGGAATCTAAGGCATGAGCTGGCCAGATAAGAAACACAGTAAGCATTTAGGGTGATACCATCAACAATTACTGTAATGAATGTTTCCAGTGTTTTGATTTAAACAAAAAAAAAACCAAAACCACCAAAAAAACCCCCAACTAAACAAGTCCCCTTATGCAGGTTAAAGAAAGACCTTTAAGAGGGGGAGTACTTGTTATTTATGCCACGTCCCTGGGCTTGTGAACTGCAGAATGTGCTGGAAACTCCAGAATAAAATTGTGTCTTACTTCAATCTATGTATCTGCTCTGTGGCTGGTTTTACTGCAGGCATGACTCTGTCTGGGTTCAGCAGTGGGACTGGAAGCAGTAGCAGGGACCCACAGAAGGCCAACAGTGGTGTCCTCTGTCCTGTTGTAGGTGTGCAAGCCTTCTTCTCGAGCTGACCAGCTGATCCTGCCCCCCTGGAACAAGGGCCTGCTGCAGGACCCTGACCCACACATCCCACTGCAGCACCAAGGTCTTGCATCTTCCCCTCCTCCCTGCAGGGTGGGACACCCTGGCACAATCCCTCCTGACCTGCTTTTCCCTCTGGAGAGCACCAGAGGCACACTGAGCACCCGAATCTCTGCTGTCCCTTGGTGGCAGAGCAGTATCTAGTGATCCTCCACCATCTGAGAGACCTGAGGCTGCCTTCACACCCCTCCTCCCCTCTTGCAGCACCCCTATCCAGAGCAGGCTGCTGGGCAAAGCCCAGGTGACAGAGGGCATGGTGTAAACCCCCCCAGCATCCCCACTGAAACAGCTTGTGCTTGTCTGGTGTTGCAGCCATTTAGGATATCAACACAAGAATGGAATTAGGATGTTGTCTTCTGCTAAGATGTGCTGGTTTGTAGTGAGTGCTGTGCAGGGGCAGCACACAAACGTTGGCTATAAACCCAGTGCCTGTAGCCTTTGTCAAAGGTTGGATTAGATGACCTTGGAAGTCTCCTCCAGCCAAAGATGTTCTGTGGTAACATGACTCAGAACAGCATTAGTTGAGGGGGGTTTGCCTGCTGATCTTTCAGCAGCTTTCCTCACCAGATGAAATCTTTCCAGCAGGAGATTAAGCAAAGATGGGCTGCTAAGGAGTCAGGACTTTGTATATTTAGTATCCCAGTTCACAGCTGTAGCACCCAGGAGTCAGGACTTGTTACACCAGGCACTGTGGAATTAGGTAGTGAGAAGATTTGCAGTAGACAGCAAGAGTGGAGAGCTGGGGACTGTGGGATCCCATTGCTGCCTGGTTTACCAGAATGAGCTCCTGCAGAGCTACCTTGTACCAAAAACCTGTGGCCAGTGTGGGAGGGTTGTGTAGGGGGCAAGGAGAGGAAAATGAGAACCCGTGGGGAAGAGGAGAGATGTGGCTCTTTTCCTGTTTGGCCAAACAAAGCACAGGACACTTGCAGTAAAAAAAGGGTTGTGTTTTCTTTGGGTTTTAGTGTACTTAGTATAAGGGATAGACTTCCTTCTTGGTCAGTTTGGGGCTGCCTGCCTTGGATGGTCCTCACACGTGTGGCCTTTTACCTCCTGCACTCCCAGGGTGGTGCATAAGGTCCAGCAGTGGCCTTGGTCTGCACCCCAACCCTTGGTGGTGACTCTGCCCAGGGGGTGTTCTCACTGCCAGCAGCAGCCCCTGCCTGTGCCAACAGCTGCTGCCTGCAGCCAGGGCAGGGGGGGAGAAGAACTGAGCTGAGAAGTAAAACCACTGAGCAGAATTAGTTCTGCTCTCACTCAAACCAGGACATTTAGCTTGAAGAATTTTCTGTAAGGACTACAAAAGAAATGACTCATTTTTAGATTTGCAGACGCTAACCAAAAACAAAGGCTAGGCAGCCTCCTTGGCCTGACAATGAGACATCATCAAGATTTCTTTTGTTCTTCTCTCTCTCTGATACTCAGGATTTCCTCTGCCCCATTTGCAAAGAGAAGGACAGACAGAAATTCTTAGTTCAGTGAAGAAAGGATCTACAACAGTGTGTGTGCATTGGGAGAGAGGTCACCAGAGGGGTGGTGAGGGTGGAAACCCTCAGTTTTGGGTCACCCAAGCTTGCTGGGCTTGTCTCTCAGGAGAAGGTGAAGAAAGTGAGCGTGATAAACTGTGCATGGTTCCTTTGAGGCAGGGAGCCTTTGAAAGCCAGCCCATGGAAACTGCCAAGCAATCTCTGCTGGCCCAGCACCTCCACCAGCACCTACCAGTGTACGGTGCTGTGTTTGTGGCTTGCTGCCCACTGTGAGCCCAAAGAGATGCTGACCTTTTGATGATTCAGTGCTTTGCTAGCAAGGCAGTTTGTATCTGCTTTAAAAGGTTTTCTTTAACCTTATTTGTAATACAAATTTAGATTAATTTGCCTTCAAGCTATAACTGATTCCATAACTTGCTGCAGCTTTTGGGGGAAGGGAATAGCAACAGTCATCAGCAGGCAGAGAGCTCTGGGAACTGCATGGTTCCCCTTCCCTTTTCTCCTACAAAGGGCCAGGATGCAACATGTATCCTCAGGAAATCCCTGGGTGGGATGAGCTGTGGCTGAACTGGTTTGGATGTGTTGTCCTGGGGGATCTGTACAGTAGATTCCTCACATCTGCAAAGGAATACTGGTGAAAGTGGAAGCAAAAAGGAGGTAAAAAGGAAAAGAAGTCAAAGTTTAAGTCACGGGAGAGGCAGTGGAATTGGGAGCTGTGCTGCAGAGAGGGAGAAGGATGGGAGATGTCCCAGGGGGTATGCTGGTGGGAGTGCATGGGGGAAAGGAAGCTGCCAGCAGCAGCAAGGGGAGAATGGGGCAAGTTTGCAGCACTTGTGACATAAAAATGTGTTAATGTAGCATGAAGTCAAATTGTCTAAAGCAAGTCATTTCCATTTGGGTTCCTGACAAGCAGCAGTGTGAAAAAGATGCAACAGCAATCACTGTTAAATGTGAGGACAACCAAATGGAAACATCCCGGGCTACTTCCATTCCCAGGTTGTAGAGTTAAAACCAGGGCATCCAAAATGTAAAGCTTGCATTAACCAGATGTGCTCCATGTTCTGTAGCCAGCGTAGACTTCAAAAGTGGTGGTGAGGGGAAGAGGGGAGCCAGTCAGCCTGACATGGGTTTCATCTACATCCAAACTGGAACCAAAACCCAGAAACTTTGTAGATATGTGAGCCCTAGGTCAAAGTCTTGTTCAAACCTGAGAGTTCAACCCCGGGTTTGAAAACAAAGAAAAGGAGAAGAGCATGTGGCTGATTTCCACGTGCTGTTCCAGCACCAGCCCAGTAAATCCCCATTTAGTGGTGTGCACCCACTTCCAGCCACTGCTGTTGGAGCTGCCAGCCACGGGATGGGGAGTCTGTGCTGAACTGGGAGAGAGGGGCTCAGCGCTCACCAGAGCACCCTAGAATAGCTGGAAAGGGGGGTAGAGAGTGATTCTGTCAGAGCTGGGCTGTTTGGGGTCAGTGGGACTGTGGCACTTGGATCCCACCTTCACCTGGTGTGATGGGTGCCACACAACTGCCAGAGGTCCGAGGGGTGGCTTAGCCAAAAGTTGCAGACACTTAAACCACTTTCAAGCCTTAGAGTATTTCAAGCTCCTTAAGCCACTTTAAGGCTTTAGATGGGTTTAAATTGCTTAAAACACTTTAAGGCCTTAGATGACTTTAAGCCATTTAAGCTGATTTAGAGCTTTGGAATGACTTAAGTTCTCTGGCTTCGAGTGCTTAAGGAGGTTGAGGTCCTTTGAGCTCCTCTTCTGAACAGCTGGAGTGAGGCTGCAGCACATACCCCCTCCTGTACCCCGTGCACAGGGCTCTTCCCCCTGGAAGCCTCCCACGCAACATCTCACAGCCAGGTTTTCCTGGGTACACTCTCATCCTCCCTTTTTGGGGGGAAAACCAACAAGAACAGGCCAGGAGTTGAACATCCATGGGGTAGGGATGAATGGCCATGCCAGGGGTGTGGACTGACCTTCTTCCATGAGCCCAGAGAGCATTGCCTGGGTAGGATACAGTGTGTGGGATCTGTTAGGCTGAAGCCTTGTGGAAGTGCCCGAGGAATCCCAGCCAAGAGACTGCCAGCTCTGCCCCAGAGGACATCCTGATGGTCCTTGTCATTATTGTGGTGGCAATTGCTGATTTTCCACCCAGAAGAGGATGTTGCTGTACCTCAGGGAACAGATCCATCCCTGTCATGTTAACATTTTTAGGGCTTTCACCATTTTCAAGAAGTATTTGTGGGTAAGAGGCATAATAATAGTCAGGATGTCTTTTATTTTGTGGTTTTTACCACCCTCATGCCCTAGGACCAGCTCTGCAGGGCCAGCCAGAAACACTTTTATCTGTGACTTGAGGTAACTGCTCGGGAATCGATCCAAGTACAGCCTGGCTCTTTCCTTCCCAGTCGTGTTTAAGACCCTTGATGGGCTGTATCCAGATACGAGGTGGAAGGACATACATCTGCTCCATCTCTTTAAATCATCACTGTGTTTGGCTCTGTGGCATCCCGTGGCACAGCTCGTTATGGACCACAGGGGAAAAAATACCACTTTAGTATCAAACTTGTGGTGGTTTCACTGGGCACCCAGTGGCCTTGCACTGTGAATGACCACACTTTAAGCCCTCCTCTCGTGGCCACCCTCCACCCACCTTTCTCTGTCACAGCTTCAAGGTCTGTTTAGCTTGTACTGCCCTAGAAACTCTCCCCACTTTTGATCTGTGCCTCGTTTTGTTCTCTTCCCTCCTCCTTTCCAAGTCATTCCTGACGTTCAGACTTTCTGCCCCTGATGGAGCAGGCCAGTGTTTCCTTGGATCCCTCCGCAGAGACATCCCTGAGGAGCAGCTCATTTAGGCAGCCAGTTCTGGGAGATGTTGCCCATGATCTGTTTGTCAGCACAGAATGTCATTAGCCATTTTGTCACCCTGTCACTCAGCATTCTATCTGCTTCTTTAGAAAGACTGAAAATATATTTCACTTACACCACAAAATAAAATATTCTCTGGGAACTTGTGTGAAAGGTTAAAATAGAAGCTATTTTGCAGCTTTATTTGCTGTAAACCCTGCCAGCAACTGCAGCATTTAGCTATAAAATGTGCTATAAAGACAGGGGTTTGCAGAGCACCAACAGCTTCGAGCAGGGCTGTGCTCCTGGTGTTTCACTACACCAAAGCTTAAGGAAGTTAGTTCCCAAAATCAGCGGATTCCCTTGATAGTTAGTTCCCATGGAGGAGTGATCAGTGCTGCCAGCTGCAGTAGGGAGAGTGGTGGTGAGGTCCTGAGGGCACTGACAGGCTCTAGATGAGTTCGTGTCCTCCTCAGCTCCAGGTAACTAGCCACACTCTTTCCTAAGATCTTTCCTGGCTTATTTCAGCCCAGATGATCTAAAGCAATTTCATTTGATTTGTTTCACATTGTAATAATCAGCTCCCATATCTTAGGTGAGGAACTGAGAACTTGTTGCATCACTCTGGTGTTTGAAAAAAAATAGAATCCCATTCAACTGGACTCAGGTGGACTTGCTCCTGGCTCTGACACAGGGCTCCTCAGAGGGAGGATGAAGCAGCATGGAGCACAGCTCTGCCTCCTCCACCTTCTGCAAGGGTTGCTTCCCTCCTCCTGTAGCACTTGGTAAAGGAAACTTCAAAGCTTCTCCTCGCCTGCTGCGGGGGGAACTCTCCTCCTCTTCCCATCTGTTTCAGCCACTTTGGAGGGGGAATCAGGGCTCAGATGTTATAAATAAAAAGGGAATAAAGTAATTAATGCCAGTCAGAATGGTTTCGTGGAAAATAGTTCTTAGCAAATAAATGTGGTGACAAATGTTGACTGTTGGGTAAATGGAGGCAGCTGGACTGGGTGGCACATGAGGAGTTTGACTGCGGGCACCCAGGCAAAAGGGCAGCCTTTGGCACGTGGGGGCACAATGGGTCCCACTGCCCACGTGGGGACACGTGTCTGGTGTAACACTGTGGCAAGAAGGGCTTGTGGTACCCTCAGATGTGTAGCCAGAGGAGTGGTGAGAAGCAGCCAAGTGTCTGCTGTGGCCCTGGAGTTGTGTCAGCAGTCTGGCAGCCTGAAGCCAGGCAGCAAGTTGAGGCTAGTGAGACTAGACCAAATTCTTCCCTGGGAGTGGAGGAAAACAGGACCCCCAGGGGCTTGGGTAATTCGTGATGCTAAGATAGATGCCTAAGATGAACCCTTCCTTCCCTGGGGTCCCTGTCTCTCTCCACAAAGGGGAGATGCTTGGTAAAAACCATCAAGATAACTCGTTCAGACTAAATGCCTGCTGCTCAGATGGCAGAAGCTGAGAGAGAAATATAATCTCTGCTGTCCATCACTGAACAGTAAAGCTAAAAGTTGGAGAGGAAGCAAGAGCCAGCTGTCAGGATGAGTGGAAAACTATCCCGTGGGTTCAGTTCAAGGGAGAGGCTACTTGGCTCCTACCCCCAGTCAGAGAAAATCAGTATTTGTGTGAAGGAAGCACTACTTCGGGGCAAGAGTGGAAGTCAATTTTTAATTTAACTCCTCTGCTGCACTTTGCCTGAGAGAAGGCAGAAGCAGCAGCCCTGGAAGTAAAGCGATGGGTGAAGGAACCAGAGCTGGCAGAGGGAGGGGGGCTTTGCCTCTGGGGTCAGGACTGCTGCGAGGTTTCAGTGTTTGATGTGCTGACCCAGCTCAGGGGGTGGGGTGAGCTGGCTTCACAGCAGCCATCTGAGGGCACCAGGAAGGGCTCGGGCTCAGGTGCCCATTTAGGGTCACAGAGCTGAAAAGGGAATTCCATTTTCTTGGCACCTTCTCCCTGAATCTGCCCTGTTCCCAGTATCTTGTGATACTGGGTTCATTTTATAGCTCTTTGATGATCCAGTGTATTTGGCATTATCAAGAGAAAGCTATTCAGATTTTATTCAAAGAGAAACGAGGAGCTCAGAGATAAGTATTCCTAAAGGCATCTTCAGCCCTCCTTCTGTAAGTTGTCGAGATCTTTTATCTCTGTTAATATTGCCTGGAGCTCCTGTCAGAACAAGAGCAGGACATACGAGGTAATTATGTCAAGGTGCCCAGCCTGAGCCAAACAAGGACTGAGTAGCTGGAATGCAAACAAGCCCGTAGCCAGAAGTGGGCCTTGGCATGCCAGCTCCATTTGCCCACGTGCAGTGGGGGCAAACGGGGGGCATTTGGGGGCAGTGGGGGCATTTGGGGCAGCTCCGTGCAGCAGCTCCGGCTGGGTCTCCCCTTTGGCAGCCTGTGCGTGGGTGCTGCTTGGAGGAGTAACCCAGAGATCTCTTCCACCCCCCACCCCAAACCTTCCTGTGGTAGGTTGAGCAGCTTGCCCAAGCCCTGGGTTACAGGCCCCCTCCCTTGGCAGCTGGCGTGGCTGTAACTGAGGGGTGAGGTGGCCACTGCCTGGGCAAAACCAAAGCTGTGCTCCCATTTGCAGTTGCAAAGCATCGGTGTTAGCACTGCCTCGAGGTTGCCAAAGCTGCTGTCTACAAACTTAAATGTTGCTGTAAACAAAGGAAAATGGCCAATTTTTGTTTGTTTTCAGTGCTGCCAGCTGCAGTAGCTACAGCAGCTGTAGGGTGGCTGGGTTTGGATTCTGGCTTCTAACGTTTCTCTTCTAGAGCCTGGTTTGGAGCTCTTGGAGAGCATGTGCTGAGTTGTCCTGGTATTACAAAGCCAGCACGTAAATCTTGTTTCATGTGGAAATTCATATTTGTTTTTCAAGCCTTGCTTTAACGGCAAGGATCAAAACCTGTAGGAGGATGAACCTTTTTGAGCTGGGGAGCTGCCGTGCTTGGACACGGCGAGCACTCCCTTCCATAGTTCTTCTCTGGAAGATAAACAGCTCTCTCAATACAGCCTCTTGATTGTGCCACGGGCCAACACATTCTGCAGAAAACCTTTTCTCTGCTGGTGTATTTTATCCTTCCTGGCCTAGGGAGTGGGAGTCCCAACCCTTTTTGCCCTGGGAAGAGTGTGCTCCTTGGAGAGGACGCTGCAGCACTCTCTGCCCCAGCTGGGGTAGCTCTGCTTGCTGTGGTGATGTGCAGGTTGGTGCTGCTGTGCCATGGATATGTCAGTCCTGGCTCTGAGCTACCCTTTAGCGTAGATATTCCATATCAACCATCCCTCCCTGCAGACACGGTGTTTGGTGTCAGTTAATCCAACCCTGGTCTGTAGTTCAGGTGGATTTTTAGTTATCCTGGCACAAGAACTGTCTGTGGCAGTGGCTTGACTGGCTGGCTGTGCCTGTTTGGCCAGGCTGGTGACTTTCTGTATTTAGCAGATCACAGTCACATTCTGGCTGTTGTTGAATGGAGAAAATTTGAGGTATTATTAGTGGATGGATTAAAATACAAGCTGAGGATTCACTCGTCAGCCTCATGGCTTTCAGTGACTCTGAGAAGAAGCGTGTGGCTCTGTCCCCTTGTGAGCTGGGTGTTATCAACCCTAATGTGCTGTTAATGCTAGGTCAGGCTTGGTCTCTTATCTTCTCATCATGAAACCAAGATCTGACAGATTGATACTGTAAGGTATTAATGCCTCCACATCATCAGTGCTCTGCTTGTGTGATGCTACAGAGTCCATTTCATCTCTGGCCGTGGCGTGTGCGCCAGCTGCCACATCACCCTGGCAGCACCCAGTGGGAGTGGCACAGTTAAGCACACAGCAAAGGTGGTTATCCAAGAAAGCCACGTTCTTCATGTGCTGGGCACAATTTGTGTGTTGAAAAACCCGTGGAATATGGGTTCTTCTCCCCAGGATTTATTAGCAGATGCCCATTTCCTCAGCAGCAGCCATCCCTCACCCCCCCACTCCATCACCCCCTTACTGCTCTTCTCCTGGGCTCAGCTTGTGGTCCCCACTGTGACTTGTCCCTCAGTTGGGACTGATAAAGCCAAC
>VWZY01003051.1:171884-192251 GCA_013399075.1 Chloroceryle aenea
TATAAAGGAACAGAACAACCCCCCAGAAGAAAAAAAAAAAAGAAAAAAAAGCACAGCTAGATACACAACTTAAAAATTTTACTTCTGAATGGAAGTTAAGCTACGAGAACAATACAGCCTGATATACCTCTGTGTAAAGGCTTAAAAGGGAACAACATTTTATAACCATTTACTGCATTGTTTATTGCAGGCAGAATGTATCCAAAAAAAAAGAAAAGAAAATCACNCTTTCTTGGACTTCTCTTTGTTATTGCTGCAACAGTTATTTTCAGTTCCAGGTTTAAAGTAGTACATCTTTTTTTTAATCATATAAAGCTGCCATAAAAGTTTTTTGTTTGGTTTTTTTTTTTTTGCTTTTTTTTGTGATTTTTTTTTTTGTGTTTTTTTTTTTTTCAAGAGAAGCTTGATCTGAAATGTCTCTACTGCACTAGCTCTTTGCACTTGCTGAGGAGCTCTAGTGCAAACACATCCTGCGTATTTACTTAGGAAGGAATTCTAAATAGGGAATGTTATATAAAAAGCAGGAGAGAATGTTTCATAAGACCCTCGCTGTGTAAACGCCTATTGAACGATGTACAGTTTCCCCCTCCACAGTTTCATATCCATGCTTTCTACTATTTGCAACAAAATACCATTAAGATAGTTCTATATACACATATTCCCCCTCCTCCCCCCCTCCCCGCACTGTGCTTTTGGTTACTTTCCATCTCAACCACTGGAGACACGCTCCACCTTCCCAGTAGGTTATCCATGGATTAAACTGGAAGGTGGAGTACCTTTTCCAAAAGGTACAGCTTCCCCCTCGTGGATGAATCCCATAATGCAACTCAGGAAAAAAAAAAAAGTGCTCAAGTGAAGTGAGACTGCCTAAATGTTACGGAATATCACAGAGGCCGAGTCCAAGGTGAGGTTTAGGAATCTGAAGTTCGAGTAAATATATAGGAAGTTCTATTTGTTCCTTAACTATTTGCTATTGCAGCCTTCAGGAAAAGTTCTCTCCTGTGATTTTCATTGATCAGGTGAGGAGACAGCAAAGCTTTGAGCTTGTTCTTTTAGCTTCTCCCCACTGCACCCTCAGCTCTTTGTTAAAGCCACGCCAAGGCACCAGAACCTCGCTGCAAACGGGCACCTGGCCTCTCATCCTTCACTCTGCTCTCTGGCACATCTGACTTAGGGAAGCTGCAAATCTGCTAGACAAATCAAACAGACTTGAACGAAGCAGGACAGATTCAAACAAGTTTGGGGGGAATTTTCTGCTCCATAAAAACATAGGGAAATCCCGAAGCTGCAGTAAGTGCTCAAGAGTAAGGTTTAAAGTCCTTCTTTCGACAACATAGTTATGGTCAAGGCATTAGAAGTAAGGGGGGTGTCCACTGCCAGTGATTCATGCAAAATGAACCTAAATTTTATTAAACCAACGAAACGAAAACAAACACACACTAAAAAAAAAGGACAAAACCAAAACAAACAAGAAAACAAACCAAAACAAGAAAATACAAACAAAAAAACCCTGAAAAAAGCAACAAAGATAAAAGGGAAGTAGAAAATAAGAGTGCTTACTGTAAAAAAAAAAATGAAATCAAAAGAAATCAAGTTACTGAAGGCTCTAACCACGAATGAGTTCTGTAGGAAGCCTCCCACCAGGGCAGGGAAGCAGAATGGCAGCATTAAATCAACACTGATGCTACCCTGAAGTAGCTGCTAAACCTGTACAGGAGCAGAACAACCCCCCAGAGGAAAAAAAAAAAGAAAAAAAAGAAAAAAAGCACAGCTAGATACACAACTTAAAAATTTTACTTCTGAATGGAAGTTAAGCTACGAGAACAATACAGCCTGATATACCTCTGTGTAAAGGCTTAAAAGGGAACAACATTTTATAACCATTTACTGCATTGTTTATTGCAGGCAGAATGTATCCAAAAAAAAAGAAAAGAAAATCACATCTTAAGCAGGTTTACCAAAAATCTTGATCTGTTTTTCTTCTGTGCAATATTCAAATTTAAAAATTCAAAATCTCCCCCGTAACAATTTTGGTGTACAAATGGGTTCTAAGGCTAGCCCTTTATCCCCCAGCATTTGCTTTGAGGTACTTTTTTTTTTTAAATTGAAGTTGCAAGAAAGAATATCAGAAATGCCTCATTGCAATGAAATGCTCTTCTGCAGTCAAGTCTTATTTTACTTGCTTCCAAGTGCAATTTAGGAAGTAAAAAAAAAGAAAACACTACGAAAAACACATCAAAATGCTGTAACCAAGATATGGCTCCTACTTCAATTACAAATATTTTCAGGAAAAATAAAAGGAACAGCTATTTGAAACCTCTATATTCTGGCAGACCTCCTACAGCATATCCATAGCCCATACTGCAAGTAGCTAGTAAGGAAATTGTGTTAAAATGATTTGTTCCCCTTTAACATGCTCATCAGGCACACAAGCTTTCCTCAGACAACATGCAGCCCAACCCCTCCTGTTTGTTGTAGAAAGCCCTAGCCTTTCTTAGGTCTCAGGAAAGCAAGCTGGATCAACTGCACATAGATTTTTTTCAACTGACTACAACATTCTTTAGGAAAAACAACACGGATTTCCTGAACTGAGAACTAAAAGAAAGTGTTTTGTTTGGGGGTTTGGTTTGGTTTTTTCCTCTCAGTCTGTGTGGCAGTCTCACTTTGACACATCTTGCATCACATGAAAGATAGCACTGGTTTATCTATCTCCCCAGGACATGCAATTCCATATGCAGGTGATGTCACCTCCTACTATTCCCAAGAGCCAGTTTTGCCTCGAGGAAGTTTGCTTTTACTGGCACACACACAGCATTACCTTGTTCATTTCGTTCTGACCCTTAAGAACATCTGCAGAACACTGAATCCATACCATGAAAATGAAAAGGTTATCAAGTCAACTAATTGATTTCTACAGCTTGTCTGACTCCTTTTCCAGTCGCTCCAATTTAGTAGTTGAATCTGAAAAGAATACATCACTTAAATAAAAAGATGCCCCTTTTAAACTGGCAACTCCATCAACCTCAAAGAGGCTGAAGTGCTTATCTAATGTTTATGATGGTATCCTAGAAAGAAACTCACTTAGGATTCTACCCTTTAAGACCCTGCATACATTACAACAGTGCATTAGTGATACAAGTTGTAAAATACTCTTCGGTTCCTTTGGATTTGCATATGATGGTTTTTGCATCAGTCACTGCAGGTAGATTGAGCAAGCTTTGTTTTTTTTGTGTTTTAACATGCATTCAACTAGATATGGATCAGAATAAATTTATACTCCCTTTTTATCATTATAATTAGCTAAAAAATTGCAAGACAGTCCACAAAACAGGATTTGCTTTAAGACTAACTGCTGGAGTTCCAAGATGTAAGATATGCAGCACTGGAAAATCTTCAGTGATCAGGAATTAGTAGTGTTTAGCCAAGTGTTGAAAGCATTCAGAAGAAAAGTCCTGGTTGGAGGCATGAGGGCTTCAGCACCAACTTTTAAACCTCAATTTCTTGATTGCATATCTCCCATCTTCAAACCTACATTAAGAGGCAGCGGGGGGGGGAAGTAGGAAATATTCTCAATGATGTGAAATACTATTTGAAGGTGGCAGAACATTCTGCCACTGCATGCACCGCGTCGCCATGCACACGCAACAGCTAAGTGTTATACACTGCTACCCTAGCACCTGTCAGCCAAAATCTATAGGCTTCTGGCTAAAAATTCACTCTGTTCATTTTCTCCACTCACTAGGAAGCTTGGTCTTAAGAGGAGGATGCAGTATGAAGGTATTTTCCACTGTATTTAATTGTCAGCAGGCGGGAGGTTAGTCACAGGGAAATTCTCACTTTTGATACTCGGGATGTTCTTGGATGAAGTGTTGTAGGTGAAACCTATCAGTCTGCAGATGGGACAATCAGAAATGGCCCTTGCCTTACTAACTCCAAGGGAATACAGTCACCTCTAGTCCCAGAACTCTGGTTAACTTTGTCATCAACTAAAGGGACTGAAAGTGAAAAATTCTAGTTCAGTTAGTTTGACAATTCTGTATTTAGGAGGAAAAAAAAATATTAAAAAACAAACCACAAAAAAACCAAACCCAGAAACAAAGGCAAGGATCCCAAAACCATGAGGGTTTATGACAGCTTGATACATATCACGCCCCCCCAAAGCCATCCCACCTTCCAGCAGATTTCAAAGTGATACTTCTTTTCTTGAAACCTGTGATCTAAATTTTGATCCGCCCGAGAGCGATTTTTCCATGCTACTGTGAGAAGCATGAACTGACACTTAACCCAAAATGGAGTGGATATATCAAATTGAACTCAAGGTTGTGTATTTGTTTCAGCAGCTTATGGGAAAGATTCAGCCTCAGTGAAGCAAAACCCCTTGCCTTTATATTTGGCCTACGTGTTATATTTATCCTACCCTGCTTCAGGAATGGCTGTACTGCTGAATGCAGTCAATCCAAAACACTAAATGCATTTTCCTAAGGCAACCTCCAGGCTTGTGTTTTGATACTCAACAACCATGAGCCATGAAAACAATTCATTATTTCTGAAGATACAGACCCCTGAAGACAGCCCAATGGGCTCCTCTCCTTCACAGGGTACGACCATCACGTAAGCAAAAGATTTTGTGTATTCTTACTCCATTAGAATACTGCCCAAGTTCCCCAGGCTGCTTACCTTCTGAAGACTCTCCCCAAAAGAACCTGCAATGCTGCTGGTTATAAGCAAAAGAAAGTGTTTTCACCCTAAGTTGGTAACTTACACTCACTGCCAGGATGATCACCACTGCGGGGGCACATAACTATAGGTTGGTGTTCCTGGAGCCCGATATGTGGGCATAGTAACTGGATGAGGGGCTACTGGAGTTGGGGAATGAGTTGTCAACAAAGTACCTAGGATGAAGAGAACATTTTTTTCAGTAAGCACGAATTCTAGTAAAGAGAGGAGGAAAAAAAAAGTTAATTTTAAAAAACAGTTACAGCTTGCTCATCTTCTGATTTAAAATTACCAGTATCATTCTGCACTCCAGCCTCAATCTTCCTTCAAACATTTATGCCAGGGGATCATTTTGATGTTTAGTCCAATGCACAGAGATACTCATTACTCAGAAATAGCTCTCCCAGAAACTCTGCAACCTAAGCATTATTCACTGCACAACTTTTTCCCACTGCTTTACATGTCATAAGAATATTTAATGGTAGAGATAACTTGACAGAAATCAGAATAAATTAGTTCTTGTTTGAATAATTACAGATAGGTTTTTACAGACCAAGGGGCCTCAGAAACAAAGAGGCTGAGCTAGCAGGATATTAAGTCTTGCTCTACAGCACTTTGTAGGACTGTAGTAACAAACACCTGGTTATGATAAGCTTGTCCATGTGGAAAACTCCAGTGTTAGCTCAGTTTAGGACACACAGCTTCTCTGGTTTTGAGATGCCTCAAATTTAAGTGATAAATTTGACAAGGTAAAACCATGAATCTGAAAATAAACTCATGGCTTTCGTTTTCTAGATTATAGAACTGAACCTCCTTTCAGTGAACGAGGAGATTTCTTTGAGAGTTAACACCCACTGAGTAATGAAGCTTGACACCCCCTCAGTAAACACTCAGAGGAGTCTAGATTATTGGCTGAACAATATCTTCTCCAGAACCCTCCATGGGGCATTAGGAAGGAGACATCCCTAAGCATTGCCTGACTCGCAGGTAATGCAAATGTATAAAATGTTTCTTCTCAACACAAAAAGTTCAGTGCTAGGAGATGTGGGCTGAGAACACTGCATTTTCCTCAGCCTTAAGAGGTTGCTGTTTTCAGCTAGGCATAGAGAAATGCACTGACAAGTCAGACCCCTGACACTGGTGAGGATGAGAGGCAAAGGAGGCAAGGTAAGTGAAACTCCATACAGAGATCAAGAAAAGCTATTTTACCCCAATATCTGGAAAGAAGGTGTGCTACCTCTATCCTCAGAGATGATCAAAATACCTTTGAACAAGCACACCACCTGATCTAGCTGGACTCACTTTGAAGACACTGGACTGCAGAAGCTCCTTCTACTCTAAACAACATTACAGTTCTGCCAAGTACACCTCTGGCATCACATGTGTGTAACGCATCCGTGTTCCACCTCGACCTGAAAGGAGAGCTTCATCAAGAAAACATCAGGGTTTTAAGTTCCCATACCTGCTGACATTGCCATAGTAGTCCCAGCCACCATCCCCATCGTCACGCCGTTTCCTCTGGGTGGTGGAATGGGAGCAGGGTACATGGTTGCTGGCATGCCGTTGGGCTGCACAACTGTGGTGTGGTGGATTACGTGGGGTGGTGCTGCATATAAAGGCTGTGTGTAGTAAGTGCCTTGCTGTTGGAGGAAAAAAAAAGTACATTCAGGAATTGCAGTATATCTGGTGGGGAGGATACATTGATGAAAGGCAACATAATTTATCATAACGTGCTGAGGATGCAATGTATTTCCAGAGCATAGAACCACACAATGTTCAGGGTTGGAAGGGAACTCAAAAGACCATCTAGTCCAAGCCCCCTGCCAGAGCAGGGTCACCTAGAGCAGGTCACACAGGAACAGAGCCAGGGGGGGCTGGAAAGTCTCCAGAGCAGGAGACTCCACAACCTCCCTGTGCAGCCCATTCCAGTTCTGTCACCCTCACTGTGAAAAAGTTTCTCCTTGTTTCCATGGAAACAGTTTGCACCCAGTGTCCCATGTCACTGAGCAGAGCCTGGCTCCATCCTCCTGCCACTCACCCTTTCCATCTTGATAACATCAATGAGGTCACCCCTCAGTCTCCTCTTCTCCCAGCTCCAGAGCCCCAGCTCCCTCAGCCTTTCCTCAGCAGGGAGATGTTCCCCTTCCTTCCTCATCTCTGTGTCTCTGCACTGGACTCTCTCCAGCAGTTCCCTGTCCTTCTGGAACTGAGGGGCCCAGAACTGGGCACAATATCCCAGATGTGGCCTCACCAGGGCCGAGTCGAGAGGGAGATGAGCAGAAGCCAAAACACTCAATTCAACTATTTCAATTTCATGTCCCTGGCAAACTTTTTAACATTTAGCCCTTTTTTAAGGCATTTAGTGTAACATTCAAAGCAGGGATCTGTGTAGAACTCCAGTGCTGATCACATCATCAACCATAAGGGCTCAGTCATTCATTCCCTTCATTCCATATCTTCTCAAATCTTAATCCATGACAGAACTTCTCTCATTCTTTCACAACTTTTTATTCAGCTGTGTTTAGTTAAAGAACCAAAGGTTTCTGACAAATCCAAATGCACCAAGCAGATTGGATAAACTTTGTTATGTGCTTATTAATTCCTTTCAACTACTGCATATGTGCCAGGCAAGTTTCCTCTTATGCAAAAAGCAGGGCAACTTTTCCCCCAAATACCATATTTACTCAAGTGTCTTAATTCTATCCCTTCTAATAGTTTTCCACAATTTGCCTGGTGTGAGACTTGCTAATACCCCAAATAGCTTGATATGAAAACAAAAGGAATAAAATGAATGCAAGTTTATGACAATTTCTGAAGAAATGAAACCAGGATGTGTTAGCTACACATCTAGCACATGTTTTTAAAACTACTGAATGCAGTCTGTTCAAAAATTATCAGTAAGTGCAGAGCAACTGCCATGAGAGAGAATGTAGCACACACACGATCCGTACATCACTGCATTGAGAATTCTTACTGGAGGCAGCTGAAAATTCTCTCCATCCATGAAGAAAATGAGTGTAGTTGAAAGTTCAAGCAGTTCTTTCAAAGAGACAGTTCTCTGGTTCTGTTCATTTACCTGTGCATATGGATTCTGCTGTGGATAGGCACTTCGAACTGGGTACACAGCAGTCTGATAGGGGTTCGGTGACGAAGAGTATGGTGGCACTGCTCCACTCGTGGGTGAACAAGATACTTTATAGGGAGTGCCTGGTGTATAACCTGAAACAAAGGTAAATCTGCATTAAAAACATGAAAAACAAGTGTCAGTAGGCTGGTTTCTAACGTAAGGGGCAACAGTTTTCTTAATTTCCAAATTCCTTAATCTTCACGTGAGTATTTAGCAGGCTGTTCTCAATAGCCAGGCACAAGTTCTATCACTTACATAATTCTGACTACAGTCTCAAAATAATACTTGACTGTGTCAACTAAGAATGAAAACTTGACTATTTTTTGCACAATGTGTTTTATCTCTGCGGATAGGGGATAAAAAGTGGATTTGGATTTGGCAGTAGTATCATTTAAATGCTTAGATTGGGCATATTAGGCAGCACTCCTGCATGACCTGCTCTGGGTGATCCTATCCTGGCAGGGGAATTGGACTCTATGATCTTTTGAGGCCCCTTCCAATCCCTAACAGTCTGCAATGCCTACACAGGAGGTTTTGGCACACGGAGCTACCAGCCCAGTTCTCAATGCACCCCAAACTGCACTGGCAAAACACAGCACCAGTTCACCAACCTGCAGTCACCTTCTCTAAAAGATGATACAGCACAAGAATCTTCATTTCAAAAGCCAGAATCACATCAAGAGCTGGAGATGGGTTTTCAGAGAACAGAGAGCCACTCTGCAACCTCTACTCAAACTTACTTTTACACATAATCACTTTCTGAACTGGCTAAAATAAATATGAACGCTCATGCCTTTAAAACACAAGCAGTGTAGAGGTCATTGCATCTGAAAATTAGACCTGGAATGCAGTTTAGCATCTTTAAATCTTCATTTTGTGCATTACATACGTAGTGATACCTTTGATATTCACTTAAGAATTATTTTTATACATTACAGTAACACTTGAGATGCCACCAGAGAGAATTCCTATCACAAGGACCCCAAAAATCAGCCTGTCCTGTAAATGTTGGCAGCTATTCAATTTTTCCAGGGCTAAGTAGCAACTGCTGGCTCAGACCTTGCCTAAAGACAGTTCTTTAATTTCTCCAGTCCTCATTAGATAAGGTCTCTGGATAACAGAACAAAGGGTTCAACGAGGCATGGAATACAGGCATGAAAAGCACCACTGCTGCTGCATCCTACGCTCCCAAGATCATACTGTGGCTTAATGGCCAGAGTGGGAATACAAATACCTTAGCACCAGCATCCACCAGCAATGACAGTCCAAGGTAGGGAACAACAGGCATGATCTGCTCTGGAGAAAGCATTGAGGCCCTACCCAGTGCTATGCTGAGAAGTTCTTGGGTCTCTTGCAGGTCCACCACACTAGGAAACTCAACACCCTAGGTTGGTAGGACTGACTTACTTGAAATTGTACAAACTAGTACTAGGGCAACACAAGGAAGAAAGAACTCTTGGTAATTACAGGAAAAGAAAAAAAAATACTATCAGAATTTAAAAGCTGACTTTGAGACAGAGCAGATCTGAAGCCATATAGCAGAGAGCAGCAGACTGGCATTTGGGATGTGGAACATCAGACAGCACAATGACAGGTGACCTTTGTGCTTTTTGCAGAAGCCTGAATCTCTTTCCATTCCACCCTTCAAAATGAAAATTGTTATGTTCACAAAGAAATACATTTATTATGGTTTGGTTTGCTTTTTAGATATCAAATAGATGTTATCACCTTTACAGAGATCAAAGAAAGCTACCACAGCACTTACTGTGAGCTATTCTTTTTAGAGATCATAAGTATTTGACGAGCAGAGCGTGCTGAGGAAGTAACTTCTATTTCTGGTATGGGAAGTTATTTGTGTTGAAAAACTCAGCTACAAAATGCTGAACACGAAGCATTACCACTGAACTACAATTATGTCCTCAACCAAGCCCACTCTAATTCTAAAACCCCACTAATACAGCTGCACAGGCAATTTAACTTTCATTCTTGCCAAGTGGTACATCTGTACAAGAGGTATTCTGCCTGCCCACTTCTGAACTTCTCTTCATAGCTTAAAGAGTAAGTAAAAAATAAAGTTATTCTTAGTTCTCAGGAAAAGTTTATTTTCTATACAAAAGCAATAAAGACTCTGATAATACTAGGTTAAAAAAATAATTAAGGATGTTCAAGATGGTCTACAATTGCTATACATCTTGATTCCTTTTTCACCCAGAAGTGAAGGATTTATTACTCTAATTTGGTTATATAGCATGAGATAGAGCTCAAGATTAATTGATAGAAGCTGATCTTACAACTTAAGTCTAAAAAGTCAAGAATCTTCCCCAGAAGTCATAACCTTCTATGACAACTTAACTGATAGAGGGGAAAAAACCCCACAACTGGATAAAACCATCAGTCTCGTGATGGATTACATGCAGCTCATCCTCATCTTCCCCCAGCAGGACTTGCAAACTGGGACCAGTAAGAAGACTGGAAACTACCTTTCAGTTATCTGATCCTAGGATCAAACACTACACTCAAGTGCAGGAATCCTGATGATCCAGGGAGGAATGTAGCAGGCAGAGACACATCTCTGAGGTCATCTCAAACTGAATGGCTTATTAGTTATAGAAGCCAATAATAGAATCCCACCTAAAGTTTGGATTGCCAAGCTAAGAGTTACACCCTGATGGGAACTGCTCTGCCTTGAATACAACTCAGAGTTCTGAAGCAGTCCAGTGCAAATACAAAGTGGTACCCCTAGATATGATACTTGCACAGAGGCAATACCCTAACCAAAAAGACAGAATTTTTATTTAATTATTTTTTTAGTTACTGGAACTTAAATATCCACCCATTTCCTTATCTTCAATTCAAGACTGAAGACAAAGCAAAATCAGTTCTGCACTCATTCTGCCTCTCCAGCAGCAAGGTGAACAGAGACACAGGTTGGACCAACTGGAACACTCCAGGGTTTCAAGGAAAGCTGCACACTTCTAACAGGTTCTGCAGGCAAACCTTCCAGATGATTTTCTCTTGCCTCAGTAACTGCTGCCACCACACCCTCTTTAGAGTCTCCTGGTGGTTAATGAAATCCCATATGTTACAAACACTGCAAGCAAGAGCCCACAGTATAAGCTCCCCAATTTCAAGAGTCTCCTTTCTTATCCCACTAAGTCACACCAGGGCATTCAGGGACAAATCTGGTCCCATACCAGGTGACTCTCAGAACAACTGACACAATGAATACAAGTGAAAGGGTTCCTGAAGATGGCCCAGGGAGACACTGCCACAGCAACCTAAGGAATTCCTCAGTATACAAAGTAACCACAGGGAGAGCAGTGTTCTATCAGATGTACGGCTCCTGGTTTAAGAGGAAATTAAATGCTACCAGTTGCTGTTTTGTTGGAAGTATTATCACATCAAAATCTTCTATTGGTGAGAGCAGAGCTACATAAAACCAGCTTAGGCAGGTGCTTTGGTCCCTCCAGTGTCTGTTTTTCCATATTCCCTTTCTCTTAAAGGACAGGCATGTGAGTGCAGTGACCTAAAACCTCCCCCATACCCACGATGGGCAGAACAGTTTTACCCAGCAGCTAGCCTTGCCAGACAATCAGCTCGTGCAAGATGAGTTTGAGGGCAGAAAGAAGGCAGCAAGTTGCACTTGGAGAGATATGATTCAAGAGAAGGATGAAAAAGAAGAATTTTGAAGGAAAAAAAACCCCAAAACTGGAATCTGGAAACAATCAGCAAGAGCAAAGCAAGAAGAATCACAAGGGAAGCAGTGAAAGGAAACACAATGCAATCCTCAAGTATCAGCCTGAAATACAAAAACAACAGCTGAAAACTCAGCTCTTCTCTGAAAGTGAAAGCTGTATGACTTCAGACACAATTACACTCATTTTAATTTATCAGATGATTCTTTATGACTCATAGTCAAAGTAATGTAAAACTTAATCCCACAGTCTAAGTGTTATTGTTAAGTCCCTACAGCTTTTCCTCATCC
The DNA here is from genome assembly GCA_013399075.1 of Chloroceryle aenea. Taxonomy (NCBI): domain Eukaryota; kingdom Metazoa; phylum Chordata; class Aves; order Coraciiformes; family Cerylidae; genus Chloroceryle; species Chloroceryle aenea. The sequence continues at coordinate 183,713 of VWZY01003051.1, forward strand.
GTGGTTCTAAGAGCTGCCAAACTTCAGGTGGGTGCTCCAACACACCCACCACACGTACCTGTCTGGAAGGTGGGATTTGCTCCAGGGTACATGTTGGGGGAATAGGCAGGAGCAGCCGCTGCATAGCCCATTGGGAAGCCAGCTAGAAGAAAGAACATGTCCAAGTTATTTTCCAGGCTGATTGCAGAGTCTAATCAGACTTTACTCTCAAAAGATTCTTGCTCTACATCTTTTAACTGAGATAAGCTAGCAGATGGCCTTCGATCACATCTCCCCAGCCCAGACACTGGGTTCCTCCTCTCCCCAGCCCCCCTGAAGCTGAATGTTAGATGAAGAGAAGAGCTAAGGAGTCTCAAGTGCTGTTCTCCCTACCATCCCTGTTTCAGCAAGTCTCAAAGTTGGTCAAGTAGCTCAATAGCTGGACAGGACAGTTTTGTGCAACTATCCAACGCTCTTGCTCTCTAGGTTTTAAGAGCTGATGTACATAAAATATTTTATCTGGAAAGGGACTTTTTCACAGAAATAAATCTCTAAAAAAGTGTGACTCTAACTCTCCAGTTTGGAGATACTCTAGGTAGAGTACAAAGCAACCTTAGATAGTCCAAAACATTTATGGTACTTGACAAATTTGTCATGTCTGCAGTTAGAAAACAAAGTTGCAGTCATATTTTGCTATCAAGATCAAAAGATGTTATCTTCTCCAGGTAGAAGGCAATTACTATTTGCATATTCACTGTCAGGCCTAAAGCTGCTACTTTTAAACTTGCACTTCTGGAACAATTCTGCTTCAGTTGTGCCTATTTTAGTTATGCCAGTTTACAACCACATGAAGACTGGCAAATAGATAACTGGCCATCTAATACACAGAACAGTAGACTAAAAGATTAGAAGTTGTAAAGCTGTTTTAACTGCTGTTTATGAATCTACAATAATACACCTTCCTAAGTAGAGGTACTGCTTAGGGTAGTAGAAATAACAGCTTCAATGCAAGGTGGAAATGGTTCTAAGTACAAAGAAAACCCTGGTTAGTATAAAAGTGTTCAGAAAGTGAACAGAGATAAAAATAAAGTTGTTTTTAAATAATTCACAATAACCTTCTAACTAAATGGAAAGAAAGTCTTGAAAAAGCAATCTGTTAAATCCAGAAATGACTGTACTGGAACTGGTATTAATTAGTAAACCATTGCTGCTTGCCTTATAACATTACTGCAGTCTCTAACTGAGTTAGAGAGAAAAACCATCCTGCAGGACTTCTGGTTATACAGCATCAGCTTTACAATTCATTACTGAACCATTTCATTCACTCAGACTTAAAAACCACTGCAATACAGTTTGTGTTCTGCCCCTTATAAATACCACAGACATCAAGAAAGCTACGCTAGTTTGAGGAAAAAAATAAAGGCACCTGAAAAGTAAAAATAGAAGATTTTGAGACAGTCAAGTCAATAGGAAAGAAGATTCATTAGATTCATTTATACACCAGTATTCAGAAGGAAGAGAGAAAAGCAGAACAGTATTATAGGAACACTAAACTGAAGAAAAATCAATTAAAACTGTTAATACCAGTAGAAAAAATACAGTACAGCTACAAAGAATGGGAACAGTAACAGCACAGAATGATTTCTAGCTCCCAACACAGACACCAACAGGCCTCCTTGTAAAAACCACAAAGGTTTAATTGGTTTGATATATAAAATCTGAGCTGAAAGATCCTCCAGCCTCTCCTAGGATGGAATAATTCCCTTAACCTGTGGACAGCAACAAAAAAAAAAAGCCTGCATCAAGACACAGTGCCTGAAATGCCTCAGAGAGGCACAAAGCCCTTCTCTTCAACCTTCCTGGAAAGTTTTGTCCAAATCTAATTATTGCTTTGTCTATCTTCTGAACTAGGGGACCTGAGAAATGAAGCTTGTTCACACACACACTAGGAAATGAGGAGGAAAAAAAAATGCTGGTGAGAAAAATGAAGTCAAATGAAAAGCAGAGAGCACGAAATATTTCATTTCTGTTTTAAAAACATTTTTCTGGGGCCATTTTCTTGGTCCCACCTTTGATGCTATGCTTCAGGCAGCATAAAGCAGATAGCATGAACAAGAATTGGAGAATAGAAAGGTTAACAGTGCCAGCCAACTAGCAGCAGAAATAGACTGACTCCTCTTCTTGGAGGGCGTAATTATTAGAGTTCCCAAAATAAGCTGCTTTGGAAGAGATACTGAAGTTAGAACTATAACTAGAACAACTAACAGCACTCTTGAAATGTCACTTTGTAAATTTAAAAAACCCCCACCCAAATCCCCAAACAGATACACGAAGCCATTTGTGTGTGAATGTTTCTTCATGATTACCAACAACAGAGAGTGTAACTGAAACTCATTAAAAACACCACAGCAACAGAGAGTTACTAACCTGGATAACCAATTCCTTTGGCATTTGCATAGGGAACCCCAGAAGATCCAGGGCTGTACACAGGATTCATGATTTCAGTAACTGAATCAGGAGAAAAAGAGAGAGAAAAAAAAGTATTTACTCAAATATAAGGAAATGGAAGTGGAGGAAAGTGTATCATAAAAAAAGTAATGGAGGAAAAAGCAGCACTTCCAGTACTCAACATTAACAGTGTAGCTACGAGCAAGGAGAGTCACTGCAGAGCCAAGGTTCCAAGCATGGCAACCCTCAATTGGCTAGAGAGTGTCTCAGGAAAGAAATGAAACATCCCTGGTGTGAAACACGCTTCTGAAATATTTCCGTGCTTCAGAGTTCCCCCACGGCACAGAAATCCATAACCCAGCACAGGACTGCACACGTGCTGGACTTCTCCCCCCCATGTCACCTATCAATCACTCTCCTTAGATCTACCATCTATCCATCTTGGGTTCTTCCCATTTCTTTCCTGAAGCCAAGAGATTCAAATACTTATGGTCTGCTGCTACCCGCATTTCAAGCCTGGGATTCCAGTCCTTTACCAGCACTGAATTCATCAACTGTCAACAGCCCAACTATTAGAAAACCAGTAGAAAACTTAGACAGCTAGTTCACATCTAATGATCTGGTTACTTGCTGCCAATTCCCTGGGAGCCTCTGTCAAGCTGACAGTTGGGTCCAGTCAGTTCTGCCATAGGCAGCTGCACACCCAAAAGGCCCCGCCGCGAAGCATCACTCGCAGGAACAAAACCAACTGCCCCGTTTTAAAGAGGATCTTGTAAACACCAAGGAAAAGAAAATGGCATTGAAGATGCCTCTCAGCTTTTCCCAGCAGTCCTATGTACTTCTAGGAACATAGACCACTGCAGCACAGCTCACACGTGAGCCTGGCATGTATCTCTTACACGAGTCCTGGTCACAACTGCTTTTTGAATGCTGTAGAAAAAAATCCCCCTATTTTAACCTTAAGATCTTCAACCATCTGCTTTTCTGCACACAGAGATTCACCCCTGCTCTTCCTGCAAGCACCTATTCTTCACTACAAATAGGCTCTGCCAGCAGGACAGGAGGGCACACGATGAAAATAAAATTCTTGTTAGCATCTGCTACCTGAGACACTTCCTCTTCTACATCTGGAGATGTTGTCTGCCTTCAATAATGTCTTAAGCAGCTTAACACAGTTTAACAGTATTCTGTTAATAAAGTTTATGAAGCAAGAGAGTCATCATTACACACGGGCTACTTTAATTACAGATTATGTTATGGCAGGAATCTGGGTTTGGTTTATCAGTAGAGCTGCACTGATTAACCTACGTTAAGTGGCTGTATAAAGTAAAAGTAGCTTGCTTTTTAAAATAACACTAAACCCAGCTCTGTGCCAAGAGTTTTAGCAGCACCTAGTACACAACAGAAGTAAAATAATTTGTGCAAAATTAGGAAATCAAAAAGTAAGCACTGCCAGGAAGTTTATCACCAGTTTTCACAAGACACTCAAACTCTGTCTAAGAGAATGATGAGATTCACCAGTTTCTTAGACCCTACACACACACCTAGTGATACAACTAAGAGAGAAATGCTTTTATTTCTTCCAGCTTCATGCTTGATTACATATTGAGAGCTAGAATCCATGAAGAGTTAAAAACCCAACCCACCTGCCATTTCCATTGCCTAGTATGAAGCAAGCTCCCGAGAGCAGCGTGTTTCAATCATCTGACCAACATCAAAAGCAGCAGCTTGACAAATCTCTTTGGAAATGTTCTACAGCAAGCTTTAAGTATAAAGCATTATTTTGCCACTGAAGCCTCAAGAAGTTCAGGTAGCATTACCTGCTACACCATAACCATGTTGTATTTCAGTGTAGCAAGACTGTTCTTTTCTCCCATTCCTCTGTGTACCCTCCTCTCCAAGCAAGGACTCGCATGTTCTTGGAAACATTCAGCCTGTTCCCTCAGTATCTCCTTGCATTTCCTTCTCATTTGCATCTCTGCTCCTCCTTCGACTCTCCTTTCGTCACATTTTGTCTCTGAACTTAAAAACCCCTAAGAACTTCGAGCTTCCCTCTGCCATTTCCGAGCTGTGAGGTGGAAGTCTCGGGGGAGGTGGATATGCCCTTCCACTCCAGTAGAGACAGTGCTCTCCCAAAGCCCCCTGGTGCTCCTAACCCGCTGCTCCTCCTTGCAGTCTCTACAGCAACTGGGAGAAAAAACCTCCTGACCCTCTCACCATTCTGAGTGGCAATGAAAAGAGAGGGGCCTGTGAAACCAGCACGAGCATTCTGCAAGTATTTGGGTAAAATATGAAACACCCCCCAACTATTAGAAGTGTTAGCAGTCAATGACTGCAGAAGAACACAAGGACATACACTCTGGGGGATGACTTCAACAGAAAATGAATAGAAAAGGTCAGACAACTCAGACTTGCTCTCAAAGGAAGTGCAGATTAAGAGAAAGGAATTCCACCTAAGCAAGGAGAAAAAAACCCCTACGGCAGTGGGAGCCTGCAAGCTGCCTCTTAGAGGAAACAATGTCAACCTCCACATCAAATGCATCCACAGTGAACTATTCGTGTACCTACACACACATTACTTCAGCTCTGGTTGAACAGGTATGTACTTTCACCACTTCTGCTTTCAGCCTCCAGTTTTCACCACTGAAATACAAGCAGAGATCCCCCAGCTGACAAGAAAACGCTACCAGCTTTTGTTACGCAGACAAAACTTCACCTCACCTCTAATTAAAAATAATTCTTTTCAAGTCTTCTCTGAAGGACCCAAGATGTGTAAGTATAATTATGTAGTGGCTGCAATCACCCTGCTCTGACCATAATTTCACTTGGAAGGGCATCTGTTGTATTGAAATACAGAACCCTGCAGTCCACTTCCCCAAAACACTTCAAGTCCACATCAAACGTGAGAGCCCCAAGAGTGGCTTTCAACCTTTTTGTTGGCACCCCCTCCAAAGCATTCTCATGTTAATGTGTATGTAAATAACTGTCTGCTGTGCATCGTCTGTAGATAAATTACACAGAGTCAACTGTATATAAATTACAGAGTCAACTCCTTCAGCTGAAATGAAGGTAATCAGACTTCTTCAAGATGCTCCAATTAAAGACTGTGAGTACGCTCGGGAAGCGCAAACGCTTCACCTCTCCCTCTTGCCAGAGCCAAACAAAGCCAGTTTTGATCCCACTTGTGAAATCTCATCTTGGTAGAGGTACCAGGAGAGCTGCCTTCTGTTAAATTCACATCTCAGGGAGCTGAGCACAAAGATCAGCTGCTGCTAGCACTCCAAGTTTTTGCACGTATGCTGCACTCGGAGTGAGCGTGTTTCTAGGAAACTCTGCTTTTAAAAATCATTTTACAGCAACACATGCAAAAAAAAAACCCACGGATCAATGCAAATGCTGTAAACCAAACTACACATTGCTTTGAAACACAAGTTTTCTATTGATTTGCAAAGTCGTGCAGAAGTGTAGCTATGAATGCCACTTTGTGTGGATTTTATGACAATTCCATCACAAGAGGTGGGGAAAAATCTCCTAAAGCACACTAGCGTGGGTCCACTAATGCTTGCTTTCTTGGAACTTAAATATTGTAATGACTTTGAGTCTGCTTAACATCTATCCTGGAAAACTTCTAGGACGCTGCTTGCTACGCAACTGGACGAATGACTCAGGTTCCACTCACATGCAATTCCTTGACAAAGTTAATTACCATCTTAATAACATTGTACCTTTTACCCATGTGGTGTCCAGTCAAACCTTAACTGAAGTAAAAGACAGTTCCTAACTGCCTGGTAGTTTGTAATGTAAAAAAAAAAGTGTCATTTCCACTCCTAAGTAACAAGGAAAAATTGTTGCGAGCACTTCAGCTCTTCAAATAAGTGACAATGATTAAAGTTTCAGTTACATTATGTTCTATTAAAAAACTCCAGCCACGAAAATAGGCTCTTTGATGCAAATCCTAGGCCAAGTAACAGGCACTTTTATCACGACTGCTTTAAAAAAGGGGAGCTCACATCAGCAGGTGTTCAAGACATCATAAAGCCGAAGACAACACATCCCACACTGCACTGGTACTTGAAGGTAGGACATACTTCATTTCTTCCATTCAGGACCTCAGAAAAGGTCATGGAATTTTAAAAGTAAGCAAGTTGGAGTCAGTGCTTACCCAGAACTGCCATGCTGCTGGCAAGCAATCCCACTCCCTGCACTGGAACAGCACTGGCTCTCTACCTCCTCAGGGAGTTAGCCCAGCTAAGCCGACTGGCAGAATTTGGGGATGTGCTGGAGTTTTTGGGGGCAGAGGGTTGCTGTGTTTTCTTCCTGCCACCTTCAGAGAGCTGGGACATCACCAGGCTGCTAAGACAGCACCAGCTCCCACTGAGGCCGCAGAACCACAGCCTTTGCCTGAAGTTCACACATGAAGTAAAACACAAAGCTGGAAACATCAAGTCTTCCTCCCCTGCTCCAGTTACAACATATTGTCATAAAAGAGACAAGAATGAGACAACTCAGTCTCCTTCCTATGTTTTATGTGCATGTATTTTATTTATTTTTTAGACTACAGAGAAATAAAGCAGTTTGGATGTTTTAATCCTTTCGAATAAATACAATTTTCATCTGGAAGTCCATTCTACTAGCAGTTTGCTCACCTGCTTTTGTGTCAAAATCCACACATCCACACCAATACTACTTGTACCCAGTACCAGCAAGGAGAGAAGCAGTACAATTCTATGTGAGACTCACCAGAATTAGCTCAATGTGTCATTCACAAGAAGAAAACCTGCATCAAAAATTAAACACTAAATCCTGCTCAAACACCAACTTATTTGTACATCAGCAGCATCACTACACTCTTCCAAAAATCCCAACCCAAAACCATTACCAAAACCTTTTTCCTTAGGAAAAATAAATAAACAAACCCCACTACCTATGGAAAGATCAACCAAAACAGCCCAGCATTTCTCAAAGCCTACAATTTCTGCTCTTGCTGCTGCACAAGGGGATCGAAGTTGTCAGCTCAAATCGTTACATCTCCTGCCTAACTTTGAGACTTCAAAGAGCTGGAGTAGTGCAGCAAAATTGTCAGTTCCTCACAGTGAGAGCCTCAGAAGCCTGCCTGTTGCCCAATTTAGGGGAAGTTAACCAACTAAGAGAAACAGAGGGGGAAAAAAATAAAAAAATCTCAATTTGCAAGAATAAAACTTCACTGCACAGAATTGTTTTCACAACTTCCTAGTTAAATTCTGAACCTCTGCTTCTTTGTGATTTTTTTATCCCACAATGTTTTTTTCATTAGGTTAACTTTAGTTTGTGCCACATTTTCCTAAAAGTACAAAACCATGACAAGCTCCCAATTGAGACAGACTCTCCAAAAGCCTCTTAATTCCTCCTCCTTTTTAACCTGTAAGTTAAAGTGTTCATTCCTCCCCCAAATGTGCAGCCTGGGAAGCGGGCATTAGATGTGCATGGAAGTCTCATGACACTAACAATTACACATCTTGCAGTAAAATCACATTTGTGCAGACAGAAAGTCTAATCAAATTAAGTAACACGCACACCACTACTGAACATTTAAGAACAAATTAAGCCTAGCTCTTCGGCTGAGAGCTGGGTATCTGTCAGGGTTTAGGGTCAGGGTGGCCCCTCAGACCTAGAGAATTAGTTCTGTTCTCACTCAAAGCAAAATATTAACCCCCTCCTTATTTTAAACTTGACTTTCGACACTTCTCAGATCACAAATTTCATTATTTAGCTGGTGTTTATGGTTTGGCTCTATACTAGAAAATTAAAACCACTGAAAGCACGGTTTGCACCAGGCCTTTTTCATCTCTCAACTCTTCCTACAAGCTACAAGACGACTAAGATTTGATTCTTTCCTCCAGCTCACAGATGCGGAGGTAACAGGGCAGACAAAACAAGCGAGCCACCACCAGCGTTCTGCGCGCAGCCGGAGCTCACGGATACTACTTATTTGGAAATCCATCGAGCGATCCCCTCATGACGCTACACCGGATTTTTCTGAAGTTACCAACCGGCCAACCTTCAGCCCACATCCACCCGCCAGCGCTACAGACGGGACGTCCCGGGAGATCAAACCCGACCGGTGTAATCCACA
>VWZY01003051.1:193956-213324 GCA_013399075.1 Chloroceryle aenea
CCAGCCTGGCCCATGCTGAACCACGCTGGGCAAACAGGCGGCAGAAGAGAGAGGTTCAAGATCTGTCAGATTGGAATAGGAGGAAAAAAAAAAGAGATGGCTTAAGCAGCACCTCCCAAAGTACCAGGAGCTAAGGAAGGCTCCTGGGCAGCAGTTCTGGCAGTGCAGCATATTCATGCAAAATTTTACTTTTTTAATAGTTTTTTGTTTGCTCGGAGCAGATGAATCCATGATATTTTTCTGCAACTCTGAACTGCACTGAGCTCGGTTAAAAAACCGAAACGGACAAGCCAGACAAGCTTAAATATTCTAGGGTTTTACATCAGGAAGCTTTGTCAGCATAACTCCATCCTCCTCCCCACGGATGGAAGCCAACCTTGCAGCTCAGACATACCCAGAGCTGTCAAGGTCACAGTTTTGATCCACAGACAAAACACAGACTCGTTTGATCCACAGACTTCCCACCCTAAAAATATCTAGAAGTTTGGAATTGAGTTGACACCATTCATCGGGAGGCAGCCTGGACAGAATTTGTCCAGAGGAGCCTGTACAAGCAGCACCCTTCGTTCAGAGGTGCTCTTGCCTGTCACCGTCCCTCGTGCTGCCAGCCCAGCAGCAAACACACTATTAATTAGTCCAAGTTAATTAGTTGGTAGGAGGCAAAGGGTCGAGCATCACGTCTTGGGTGAGGAGTGGTGGTCCCCTCAGGGAAGTGGTGGTGTCCCCAGCATTGGGCACTTAAGATTCACCTCAGCAGGGCCAGCTTGGTCTTTTCTGATTATCCTCAGATGTCTCCCTCTTATTTTAATACCCTTCCTGGTGGGCAGTCACAGAGGAATACTACAGCGAGTGGAGAGATGTGGTACCGTTAATAGCTGGACAGGACTGAGTGTGACAGTGACCCACGGTCTCCAGCACTACCCTGCAACACCCAAACAAACCACAAAGGAAAGAGTAAGAGGAGAGAGACCTGACTGGGGGATGAGAAGCCATTCCCCACAAAAATAACTTGCTTGAGAAGATGTAGACTTAGACACTTCAATGTATCCGTTGGAGGGGACAACATTTTTAGCAATGCAGAAGTGACAACCAGTGCACTCCACAGAAAGAAGCCATCTACAGCGAGATATTTGCTCCGAAATCATTATGTTTGGGGGAATATTCCCTAATTAAAACACCCAACACCCTACAAGCCCTCCCCACACGCACTATTGTGCCCTGCTAAGAACTCCCTCTGCTGTCATGACCTGGGCAGCCACCACCCAGTGGCACTTGGAAGCTATTGCAGTGGTGTGGCTGCTTTTTATCCGGGTAACTGGTTTCCAGCTTTGTCTATAAAGGAATGGGAAGTTTTTTTACCGTCTTAACACTTTGGTGGTTTGCTTTGTTTGGGTGTTTTCGTTTGGAATTGAGTTGACACCATTCAAAGGTTGCTACGCAAAAGTCCTAAAGGAAGCAAAACTTGCTGGCACGCAATGGAAATGGAGAGAGTCGTGTAAATTCAGCATGTACTTTAATAACCTGTCTCTAGCAGTGTCAACTGAGCCTGTAATTCAAAAAGAACAGCTCCTATCTTGATTAAAACAGTCGATTTTAGGCAGTTTTGATTGCCCTCAATAAGACTGGTAAATGCTATTAAAATATTCATGAGCATTTCTCATTTTTGGCTTCTTCCATTCCTACCTCTTCACCATCCAGGAGCTGTTCTCATGCTTGCCCTTGGTTGTTAGTCACCCCGTAGGCCTGATCACTCTCCCCATCATTGAGAGTCTTCCTTTTTAGTGCACACTTTGGTGACAAACACCATTCAAAGGTTGCTACGCAAAAGAAGAAACATGCAAAGGTGTTCTGAGGCCATCTGCCAGAACCCTGCTGACACCTCAGTGCTATGAAACTCTCTCAGGTGTTATTATCCTTGCCCTCTTTCCTTTCCTCAAGGACTGACACATTCTCTTTTTATTTAATTCCTTGAGGATTTCTGTGTGGGGCACAGGCTTTTTGGGTTAATTCTTAGTAGGATATCAAAAAAGCTGGGTCTCTGATGGGGAAGCATCATCCCTGTGCTCCACAGCCCTGCTCCAGGCCTTGCTAAAAAGCTGCAAGTCTTCTCCATGAAAGCAAAATATTTTCTTCCATAGCCACATCCTTGTCTACAACTGAAAAAAGTGAGCTGAACCTTCAAGTTATCAGAAATCTCTAGGCTGTAATGAGGGTGAATGGCATTCAACCCGCGTGGCCTCGACTTGGCAAGGTTATAAGAAGTTGAAAAATAAAGATTTCTAAGGGAAAGTGCCATTTCCAGACCACATCCATCCTAACTACGTGTTGGTGTGTGTACACCTGTACACACACACACACTACAGGGCTGCTGCATCACCAAAGACTTCATAAAGAGAAATATCCCCAAATAATTACATATACTGGCAGTAAATTCATATAGAAGGCAGAGTCAAACATCTCAAGGCAGTCAAATCATGGCCAAACCCCCAGTTCAAAGTGGCTGTGAAGTTCAATGGGTAGTTGCTATTTACAAATACGATTACATGCTGTTTCCATGGAAACTTGGGATGGAAAATAAAAAGCCAGCTTAGCTTCATCTTGAAACTGCCCTGATTGGGAGGAAAACAATATCTGACATTCCTCTAGTCGGGGAGTTAATTGCCTCTCAAAGAATGTACAATATGTTTCTTTATGTTTTGAGTTACTCTGCAAAGTTTTAAAACTGCAACCCAATGAAGAGGAGGCGTGGATAATAGATAAACATCTTGTTAAGAATCACAGCACAGTGGGATTTATTATTTTTCCTATGCTATTTACTGAAATGGGAACCCTTACACATTTTCTCTCCTAATTCACATGATTTTGCATCACATCTATATCCTGCTATTTCCCCCCCAAATACATATTCTCTTTTCTGTGTTTCTGCTTTGAGTGAAGGGTGTTCTAAGGACGTGCCTCTTTTCCATCAAAACAAGCTTCCTGACAACCCCAGAAGAGGCAGGGAGATGACCACGGAGCTTGCAGATCTTCAGGACAACTCCAAATGAGTTGGCAGTGTGAACTCAAGTTATTCCCAAATAAAAGATGTACCCAGTGAGACTGCAGCGAGCACCAAGGCTCGGAATCTGGATACGACACAGATGGTACCATCTGTCTTCTGGGAATCATTCTGGTGCTGAAAACCCCCTCCTGAGACAGATGCTCAGAGCTACAGAAGTGTTTGCTAACAGAGACACTTGCTACACCTAGCCAAGTTGTGCTGGATCCCCAGTGTTCACCAAGCATCTGTACACAAATGGATCTGACACGTTCAGTGCTGGAGAACCAGCGAGTGAAAGCTCTTGTAACCATAAGTTTGGAAGTGCCATTAAAGATAGGATTAAAATCCTGATACCTGGGTTTGAATGCAGTAAAAACTGCACCTATTTGACCTCTATCCCTGTCCCCACCTCAGAGGGTGGGTGTTGATGACTCCACAAAGTCTTTCATTCAAAGAAGGGCAGCAGGCTGAGAGACGCAGGCGTGTGGCTTACACTGAAACTTTGAGTCTTTACATTTCTCTGCTACTACTTCTCAGTAAGTTTGTTTCTTTTTTCTAGATACATCAGCTTACAAGCCAGTAGTTCATTTACATGGACACACAGAGTCCACTTCACATCAGCTGCCATTCTCACCTATTTCATCGGGGAGAAGAAGTGGTGTTACTGCTGTATGAACAGAAATACCATCTGCAAAGCTCTGAGCTATTTTTCTTCTTTTGGGGCACAAAGTCCTTACCAAAAGCTGTGCTATTTAACAGCCAAACACCCTTTGGCTTTGTCATTTTTCAGTGTTTTTTAAGTTATTCCAAATTACTGAAATTAATAACAGTGAGCCACTACACTGAGACACTTTTAGGTGGTGATGATTCTAGACTTCTGCTCTGATAGGTACCTGTCTCACTCAAATACACATCTGAAGCACTTTAAAGCAGAAACATCCACTAAGATTAATCAAATCAGCTTGACAGTTCCTAGTCCAAGTGCTTATAATGGCAGCCACAAAAGTCTTCTGTAGTTATTGTAGAAAAGCAAACGATAATTATCTGCCAGGCACTTGCATGGCATTTGAAAGAAGAAGTGAACATTCAGTGCTCTTTGCACCTCCTCTGTGATAACACTCACCAGTGATTTCCACCCATCTATCAAGACAGAATGCTAGGAAAGTTCAGCCAAACGCTGGCACTTACATGGCAATAATAAAGCCCTGTGGAAAAATGGTTTCTTCACAAACTACTGTCAGAACTTTATTACAATTAGGAGAACTTGATATTCACTAAAAAGGATTGAATAGTTCTTCCTGGTGTTCACCATCTCTCAAATTTTTTCTTAATACCCAACCTAAACCTCCTCTGGTGCAACTTAAGCCCATTTCCTCTCATCCTCCCACCTGGCAGATGCTAACACCAGGTCCTACAGCAAGCCAGTTATTGAACTGTTAATTAAACATTAGCCACAAGGCTGACCACAGCCAAGATGTGAGTGAGCACAGGGAAACAGGGTAGAGCTGCCTCTGAGTGGGACAATACTGAACACTTTTCACTGCTCAGTGCAAAGGGACAGCTCTCGTTATTCTGATGTGAAGTCTTGCTGAGACTAACTGCCTCATTAAAGAAATATTTCTTCAGGTCTAGAAGACATTTTTATGATGAAGTTAAGCTCCATTAAATAAAATAGCTCGTGTTTCATATCCTCTACCACAGGGAAATACATTTCTCAGTTGCTGTCTTCATTTCCAATGTGGTATTTTGTATTGTGGCTGTGTTTGCTGAGCAAGCAAAAAGTGACACTTCACTGAGACTAACCCCAAAGATGTTAATTAAATAAAAATATTGTATTCCTTATCTTGGTATAAGCAGAGTTTTCAACTGCATTCTCCAATACCTGATGCTAAACTACCACATAAAATAAAGCCTATTTCAAATCTGGATGGTGCCTTTGATTTTACAGCTCAGTTTCTGAATTTGCTAGCAGCCACGTTACAAATCTCAAGCAGAAAGTCTTCCTGCAGCCACGGATCTAAGTACCACCTAAATGTACCTACCCTTCATTCTACAAGTACAACACCTAACATTTTCCAGGGAAGATCAGAACATTACTGCTTCTCCAGAGGTGTCATGGCAATAATCTGACAAGTCTGCAACTAGAAATCAGAAAGCTGTTACACAAACCAAAATTGTTAGGCTTTTTTCTTTTCAAAACCTCTGGAGCTTGTAATGCTGTTAGCATTCTTCTGGAGGTTTTTTTCTCTTTTTTTTTGTAATATTATTATTCTTTGGGATTTTTTTTGTCATTTTTTTGTTGGCAGTTTGTTTTTCTTGGGGAGTGTTGGTTTTGTTTGGGGGTTCTTTTTTTGTGTGTGTGGTTGTGGTGTTTTTTATTGTTGTTGTTTGGGGTTTTGTTGTGTTGGTTTTTTCCCAGGCTGGGTACTCAGTGCTGGTTTTCACAAACTTCTACTAAAAAATGGGATCCCTTGCCCCTGTTTGCAGATGGTGGGTGCTCCCATTTGCACACCTTAACACAAGAGTATTCTTATCAGCAAGTGCTGCTTTCTGTGGGGACCATAACTTCGAAATCTTCATGACTTGCTGATGATAGATCTTTTTTCTACAGTCCCTGGATTCTTCTAACCTGGCCTTGGTATGCAAGTCATGCCAAATTTCCATAAATTGAATTCTGGATTAGGTGACTTTGTTTGCTGTAGCATAATCACTTTGCTGGTGGGTTAATGGGAGGCGTTCAGCCCTGCCTGTCTCTAATAACATTTTTTCAGCCTAGGGAGTTTACAGAATTTAAGAGCTGGTCTCTCACTAAAGTCAACTTTCTCAAATTATAAGGTTGCATGCTGAACTTTCTATCAACCTATTTCACTTTCTTTTCTTCCTGTCAGTTTAAGGTATCAACTTTCTTTTCCTTCTGTAAGCTTAAGGTATCACCTAGTCACAAAAAAACCCCAGAGATATCAACTTCATAGCACAACAATAAGACATTTCTTTTGCCACGTGGAAACATAAAGCAAGTAAAAACAATTCCCCAGCACCACATATGGATGGATGTGTGGCTCACAATCATCGTTAAGCTTCTGTAAACAGTTTACCAAGAACCTGAAGGCAATAAATCCAGGGAAAATAATGCCCAGGAATCCATACAGTCTGCTATTGACAGCTCCCTGTATTGCCTTGCCCTTCAGAGTCCTGCCTTTGAGCACAGGGACAATGCCTGGGGAGGAATCACTATTATTTTATGTTTTTTAATGACTGTGTAAAGCTCTTCTAAACTGGATTATGTTTGGTATTCTTTCTAACATCCTTTTCCCTCCTGCAACACGCACGTTGGAGGAAGCTTAGGCCAAAGCTATGAAACATCTGATAAATTTTAATGCTGTTTGAGAAGAAAAACAAACAAACCAACCAACCCTCAAAAAGAAACTAGCAAACAAACAAACCAAGCCAAACCAATTAATAATTCCGAGTATTGTGAGCTCACTGCATTTCTGCAAGTATCCAGAAGATGCCAGATATACCCTACACAGCCCGCTGGTCCATGACCTTGTGGTACAAGTCTGATCAGTTCCATGGAATTTCCCCTGCACTTTCCTCCCAGTTCAGCTGCCTGACCCCAGCGTCACAGATTTTTTTTTTCTCTGCCAATGCAGAAGCTTTCAGCAGCAAAGATGAAGAACAAAACCAAACCTTCAGAAGTGAGATCCTCACGACAGACACAGCGACTGCATGTCACCCTTCCTGTCACCAGGTCAGATGCTGTTCCTGGAGCCACATGCCCACACCTGCATGCCCTGGGGGCCTGCTGGCTCCCTCCAGACTGCAGCCAGGCTGTAGGATGGAGAGAGAATGGGAACTACCCTGACGTTAGGCACCTTGCTGGGCTTTGATGAACCGGAGCCTGAAGCAGCTGCAGGTTTTAAAGTGAACCAAAATGCAGACACCCAATGGTTGATTATCCCCCTACACAATCACTGTTGGACAAGTCCAAAGCAAATCCAGACAAGCTGCTGATAAACACGTATTAGTAGCCTGCATATGCTCAGAACATTTTAGTTCCACAAGTTTTCTATTTAGATAGGCAGTCAGGCACTTCTGAAGTACTGCTGGCTGATCACAACTGTATCTCACCAGCATCACAGCTCCTAGAGCAAGAGCCTTTCTCTGTGCAAGTGAGTCACGATGGGCTTTGTGACACTGGCTCTACTCTCACCCTGAAACTGAGCTTTTAAAGAAATCAGTAATGTCTTCTCAGCTGCAATAAACATCTTCCATATACATGCTGCTTTCACAGCACTTACGCATGTGATGAGAGTGCTGGAAGATGTAAATCAAAAGCTTATTCTCCTCAGCTGTCCCCAGCCCTTTGAAAGCTCTGTTTATTCCCTGGTGAACTGAGTGCACTCAGTGTATCACTGACGTGAAAATAATTAGGCTACTGTCTCCATCCTTCATCATGCACCTCACTTCTTGCCAGTCCTCTCAGCTGAGGCTGGCAGAGATGATTCCAGCAGTGATGATTTTTTCTCTTAGGCTTCGTGGTATAAAGAGTGACACCAGGAGCCAGACACTCTCTGCCTGCCCTAGCTGGCAATCATTTGATGCAAGTACAAAATGGGAGCCCTATTTCAACTTGGCATCATTTTTGCCTTCATTTGGTGTAAAAGCAAAGGGCTCCCAGGAGGTCAAGGAAGGTTTGGATGAGGACAAGTGCATGGAGGTAAATGGGAAAAGAAGAAAAATCCATTTGCAAAACCTGACATCCGTGTTGTGTTTCTCTTGTAGGAGATGTGGAGATGATCTGGCTTATTCCCACAAGTGCTCTGCGAGTGAAGCATGAAAGAAAACTGACAAGTTCCTAAATAAATTGTTGGGGACGCTTTTTGCTGTCTCAGGTGGGCATTGCTGTAGGTCATCTCATTTACACCTCTTTCTGTCATCATCTGCTCTTGAATTCAAAGCACGAAGGCTGGGGGTGACATAGGGAGACAAGAGCATTAATGACATACAGATCATGAATGACATACAGAGGTGCAACAGATGAGAACAAAAGGCAAGCAGGCAAATAATTAACAGCACAACCTGACAACAGCAGCCAGCCCTCAAAGACAGAAGTCTCCAAGAATGATTATTACAGAGCACAAGTGCTAGGGAATATTAAGTGGGCAAAAGGAAAACATGCTAGACTCAAAGATAATTTGCTGTCATCACCTGCTTATGTGAGTTTTAAGGGTAATATCAATATAAAATAAATGCCTTCTGGCATTTCTGCAGTTGTTTTTTCATGGGATGATCATCATTCAGGTACAGGTGGAGCCCAGTGCTATTGCAGGGCAATGCAATATTAATGATAGAACCATTCTGGTTGGAAGAGACCTTCAAGATCATCCAGTCCAACTGTTAACCCAGCAAGAGAGCACTACACATAGTTCTAAGTGCTTCCCTCTTCTCCAAGGAAAGAGCAAACAGATCTTCATGAAAGCTTTGGGGAAATGGCCATTCCTGCACAGCTCAACCACCCCAGGTCAGCAACAGCGAGTGTCAGAGCCACTGGTTAAGTTGAGGCCAATGTCACTGTCGAGTCAAAGGGAACACGTGAACCTCTGGGCTCTGCACTGCTCAAAGAAATCATCTTGGACCACGTTTTCAATACACTTCAAGTGAGAAACCCTAGATCCATTTTGGTTTTTTACATCACAGGAGGCCCCTCATGCACCTAAATTAGGAGAAGGATCACACTAAGGTTTCTGTTTATTCAGTGCAGTTGTTTATTCAGTTGAAGGGTGAAATCAAGATGGGTGGAAGCACTCCCTGGAGAAGGCTATTTGTCTTCTGGAGATTACAGAGGGAATCTAAAGCAACTACACCACCATCCCAGTGCTTAAATGAAGTGTTTGAAGCTGCACCAGGGGAAGTTTAGGCTGGACATTAGGGAAAAATTTTTCCACAGCAAGAGTGGTCAGCCACTGGACCAGGCTGCCCAGGGAGGGGTCGAGTCACCATCCCTGGATGTGTTCAAGGGTCGTTTGGATGTGGTGTTGGGGGACATGGTGTAGGGGTGAACTTTGTAGAGCAATGGTTGGACTTGATGTGCCATATCTGTTAAATAAGTTCCTGTGTGCCATACATCACACAGAGATGCCCAAGCCTCTGTAATTACTGTGATACAAACACCAGCAGAACTTTCCATTTCTGGCTGTTGTTAGATCACGGGTCAAGTCACGCAAAGAGCTTCTAGCGTGCGCTCGGAGGCCTTTTTTATATAGATGAGGTTTTCAGCAATTGATCCACGTACTGTAAAATCAGTTGCATATTGGCTCCATGCCTGGAGCTGGATTGTTCCCAACCCTGGTTTCTGGTGAATGCTTTCTGCAAGGTACATAGAAATTGCCAAGTAATTGTCTCTTAAGCTTTTGTACGTGCAAAGAACGTACAATATGGAGAGCATTACCCTCTCTGTATATCAGCTCCTGCACAAACAGGCATTGTCTGCAGCATTTTTCCCTGCATTCCAATTCAAGGCTGTCTCTTCCAGTCTGGGCCAACACATTAACACAGGGGAAATACCTTCAGTGCTTCAAACAGAAATCTTTACAGTTTTCACTTGGATGGTGTTTTATAGCAACCTGCAAACACTTCCAGACCCGACACAGTAAGGAAACAAAAGGAGACAGCACCTCTGCTCTGACTCCAAGCCAGTATGACTATCTTAGCTAAGTTTAGGGTGCCAGAGCCCTAGCACCGTTGTGCTCTATCCTGTTAGTGATGATGGAGAGCAGGGATGTTTCTTAATTCAACCCAGGCATGTACTTCCATCCTTTCTACAAGAAGCAAAAAAGCACAGGCTGGAAGGGAACTACTCTGCATGCCAGTCAGATTCATACCTGGAATGTTTTAGCTCGATATAAAATATATAGGTTTGCTCAGAAAGAGTAGATTTTCCTGCAAATTTCAAGTGCCTACCTCTTTCTACTACCTGTGCAAGTTGAATGCCATTGCTAGGTGCTGAATTCTCTGTTCTTCTCACAAGCCACACGACCAAAACATTTCTACTTTGGTGTCCATGTATGTGCAAGATAAATACCCAGTCTCCAAAGTGACAGAGGGGAGGTTTGAAAAGAATGAGAATTAATTGATCATGACCATTCAGGACACCTAAATACAAAGGGGTAGATGAAGAGAGATGCTCTGAGGCACACATCCACTCTGCCCTTTTCCTTGTTCTGGTAGCAGATCACTTGCTTCTGGCTTCTCTTAGCAAGAGCAAATGGCTCTACACTGCATGGCAGCCCTAGTCCTGCAGCGGGGTCAGAGGACCTCACTGGGCAATAGCTTGGCTGAAATTACTCTTAGCAAGAGTTCAGAGACCTGGGTTTGGGTGTGTAGAATGCACTGTGGCTCTTTCAGGACTCTTGCTGAGAAGTAGCTATCAGATTTTCTATTTTCACTCAGAAAAAAATAGAACACCTCAGGACTGTAGAGCAGATCTCAGCTGCAGAAATAAAACAAGAAAATCTACTCTTAGCCAGAGCTCCTGCTGCTTAATCAAAAGGAATGCAGAGGCTTCTGGGACACGCAGGTATTGGAGTCTGTCCCTGTAAAGAGGGGGAGTCAAACACAAACACATCCTACACGTTTTGGTGCAGCTAGGACACAGCACAGCAACTCCCAAGAAACAACAGGCAGCCATCCTTCACTTCACGACAAGGTGTTCTCATGTCTGACTGCTGGAAGGAAGGAAAAAAATATTATAGTATCTAATGCAAAACCTTCTGAAGACACAAAGATTTCCACTGATTCCAGTCATTGGCAGGCTGGGTTTAAGAGGGCAGTCTCAAAATGCACCCCAGAGTGGGATCTTTGGAGGAAGATGAAGGAATTGACTTTTAACTTACCAGTGCCAGTGAGCTTCAAGATTGAAATCAGGCAAAACAAATGCCCCCTTATCAACAGTTCCTTCAAAGTCAACTTGCCTAAATCCAGATCTCCCCTAACAAGCAACACAGAATTGAAGCTTTCTTGCCTAGGTTGAAATATAATGATAGAGTAGAATATGGGGTGGTGGCCACTGGGCTGATGAGGGAATGCAATGGTGGCTTAGCAACAGGAGGTGCAGATCCGTTTCTCCACACTGGCACAGATTTTCTAAGTGGCTGTGTCCAAGTCCTACTGTCCCTGTGCTTTAGTCCCTCCAGAGAGGATGGAGGGTAGCTACCCTTTTGATCTCTCCCTTTTTCCTTTCTTTAAAAGCCAGTGGAATAGTTTGGTCAACGTAAAGTAAAGGTAAGAGTTGGAGCCCAGATAATTCAGGGGAAACTCTTGCTGATGCTGGCTGGCTGTCAGCCCCAGACACAGCTATGAGTGGAAGACAGAAGTGTGTTATACAAGGTCTACCCCTCCTTCCTCTTCAGGATGGCTGCTGTGAGACAGGAACATTTCTGCAAGTTGCAAAGGACCTAGTCCATTCCTGATAATCCTGTGCTTTTCAAAACTGCCTAGGAATACAAGTGAAATCCCAAACTCTGCTCCTGCCAGAGAGGCCACCTCACTAGCAGTGAGATGGCTTTCTAGTGGTGTGACCTGCAGGGGTGTCTGATAAGCATGTGGTCTTTCTCCTGCCAGTTTGTTTTTAATCAGATCTGAACAATAGAAGCTGACAATGAAATCCCAGAGTCTCACCCAGAAAGTTCCTCAGCTTTTGGCTGGACTTTTTGTTTGGCTGTTGTTCTCTGTGTACTCTGCAATCTGCTGCCCCGGGAGCTACGCTGGCCTTGCACCAGACAGCATCTTCTTTACATATAACCCTCTGTACTGTTCCCTCTCGAGAGATCACCTCATTGCACAAGCTCACTGAGATGTCTGGAGTGCTCCACAAACCACCTGCTGGGAGGAGACAAAGGAGAGGAAGCATGGTGCCAGTTATGGGTCAGGAAGGGGCATCCTCCACCCCTGCCACAGCCTTCTCACGCACTCGGGCAAGCCTCACTCTTGCTGTCAGTATACTAGAGCTAATCAGGCATCGTTCTGCTTCAAGGCAAGTCCCATTTTCACACCAGTTTAGGCTTTTTTCAACTCAGAAACCTTAGCTCACAGATTTTCCTAAGGCACAGGTGTCCAAGTTCTTGAATTTCCCCAAAAACACTTATTTATATTCTGTCAGTGCAGTCGAGTGTTGCTCACATCACCTGTAGCAAAATCCAGCTCTCAAGTCAAACAAGCACTGGGCAGACAAGTGGCACAGCCCTTCTGGGGGTCTGCAGCCACACAATTCCTGGCTGCTAGCCCACGTTACCCTCTGCACTGCTGGGGTCTGGGCACCAGCTCCATTCAGCTGGAGCAGAGCACTCGAGCAGCCTGCCAGCAAACTTCACCTTCCAGATACAAACATTGCACAGCCCTGCCCTGCTTTGCCATGACACTTATGCTGTGCTATAGGGATACTCTACAGATAGGAGTGGAGCAAACCCCAAAGTGTTAAAAAAATAATCTGTGCCCTTCACTTGGGCTCCTCACTTAAGATAATACTCGTGTTAGACCCGTCTGGATTGCAGCTCTCCAGAGGGAAGGCTGTTTCTGTTCAGCACCTCTGATGACACCACAAGAACCCCCTTCAGTTGTCACTCATCTCACGTGACAGCGTTACCAAAACTGATCACGCAGATTCATTTTTGCAGGAGCCAAGGAATTTTAATCCTGGGTGCAGGTCAATTACCCCCAGGAATGGTAGGAGCTAAGAGGCTTTTCCACTGCAGAGAAGGAAATTTATTCAGGCAGGCTGGATAAAGGTTTTGTCCAAGCCTATGATTTATCCACGTAAGTCCTGAACAGAAGGATAAGACAAAACAACTTTCTGGCAAACTAAAAATACCTGCTTTTCCATCTCCCTCTCATCAGGCAAACTTTATAGGCTCTGTACAAACTACTGCAGAGTTGGTTCGTGTCACACTCAATCACACTTGCTTTATTTTTGGACCCACCTTCTNAAACTGTGTCACCGTCCCGCACCAAGCGACCCGAGCAGGGACTGGCACCCAACACGAAAACCCAGGGAAAAACGCGGCACATCCCGCAAGGCCCCGGCTCNAGAAGGATAAGACAAAACAACTTTCTGGCAAACTAAAAATACCTGCTTTTCCATCTCCCTCTCATCAGGCAAACTTTATAGGCTCTGTACAAACTACTGCAGAGTTGGTTCGTGTCACACTCAATCACACTTGGCTTTATTTTTGGACCCACCTTCTGCTCTGCTGTTCTCACCTAATGCCCAACTACTTCCAAATTGTTCATAACCCTCATATTTAAGCTTTGAAAAACTAATACAGGAATAACCATGGACCATATTTGGTGTCCTAGCTCTTTTAATGTCTTATTCAGGAGTTCTCTACCAGCAGCTTGTCCTGTTTGGTCCATTTATTAATATTTTTATTGATTTTAACATTTTGATTTCATCAGCTTGCAAGCAATGAAGATTTTTAATACGATTTTTTTTTCTTAGCATGGCTGAGCACTGGATTAGTTGCAACAGCATTAATTGTAGCACTTAATGCGGTATTTTGTTTAAAATAAATTGTTATCCTTGATGAAAATGTGCATGCTGCTCGGTTTAGAGTCTCCTATTTCACGAGCCAAAGTAGGAAATTTGCAATTTAAATTCCTGGGCAACCTGTTCCAGGGCTCCACCACCCTCATGGTGAAGAACTTCTTCCTTCCATCCCATCTAAATCCACTCCTTTCTAATTTAAAACCATTGCCCCTCGTCCTTTCCCTCCAGGCCTCTGTAACCAGGCCCTCTCCAGGCTTTTATCAGCTCCCTCCAGGTACTGGAAGGGGGGGGCTGTTGGGTCTCCCCGGAGCCTTCTCTTCTCCAGGCTGAACAAAGTGACTCTGCCATTCTCTGTTGCAGTCCCACGGCATGAGATCAGAAAATATCCCTTCCATAACCATAATTAAGATAGAAAGAAACTAAAAATGCATCCACACATCCTGGTGTGCTGGGGCTGACCCACGCACGGAGCAGGNGAGAGCCACAGGGCTGGGTAGAACTAGGCTGTGGCTGCTGAAAAACAAGGATGACTTCTTGGGGGAAAAAAAAAATTGCCTGTATGTAGCGATCTGTGGAGTCAGGTCCAAAAATAGAAAGCTTGCTTTGAGGAGGAGGGGGGCAAACTGGATTGGCTGTGTTTGAACACTCCTCGGAGCTGCGCAGCTCTCTCTTGCAGATAAAGCAAGAGGGAGGTGTCTGTGGGCACGGCTGAGCTCTGGGGGGATGTCTGTGTGGCTAATCCCCATCCAGCCCCAGGGACTGCAGGATGGGGTCTGTTGCTGGCTTGACTTCGTTAATCAAAAAATGCCCAAACAGTTACGAGCTCAAGGCAGAAACAGCTGATTTGTGAAGTTGGCTTTTCCTACCAGCCAACTGAATTTAAGAGCAAGGAGGGAACTGCCATGGGCTGGTGGCTATTCCACGTTACATTCAGTGCAAAAGTAAAATTAAACTGCCATTGCAGGGAGCAGGAAGGACCAGCCCCCTTCCCCTGCACTGCATTTACTCCTACCCTGTGCTCAGATAATCTACTTCTAGATTTCAGTCCCAAGGAACTTCTGTTGAGGTTGATAAATTGATCTATCTTTCTTTAAATCCCATTTTGCACAGTGGTTTGCACAGCAATAGCTCCAGCAACAAATAATAGTTGCAACTGATCTTGCCAGGCTACCTTCTAGCTCTGGAGATATGCTATTAAACACCATGTGGGTTGACAGTGAGCACTGTATAGGACTCCAAGTGAGTGCTTGTGCTTAAAAAGGACCAGAGAAGAATATCTAATTGGTTTTGCACCTCCTACTTCAGTGCTGACAGACTGTTCTGTATGTTCCTTGCTCTCTATCCAGAGCTGAAGTTTTGGGTGCTTAAGTTCTGCGTTGGAAAAATGGAATGGTTGCATCTGAAGCTACAGGCAAGGTGCCACACAGCTCCTGCAGCAGCCCTGGGTCACTGTGAGCCCTTCTGTCACACCAGACTTTGGTGGTGAGCCATTCTGTAATCACAGGCAAACCTTCATTGGTCAAAAAAAAAAGTTTTCTTGATTTGTTCCCCTTTATGGGTCTGAGTTAAATCTAATTATGCTGTTGTGTAACAATAACTTTAAAGGTAGCAACAAATAGTCAGTAGCTTAATGTACTTGCAACAGAACTGAAGTTCATGCCAGTTCTTTATTGGCTCTTTGAATATTAAAAGGCCTCTGAAAAGATACAGTGATTTCACTTTAGTTGGAGAACATGGAAGCACCTTTGGAGAGACCCACTCCTGTGAAAACAGAGCTAGAGGGAGAGAAGTAGATATTGGGGTAGTGGGAGAATAAGACCCAGGTCCTTGTAGCACTTTGTTACTTTGGAAGAATAAATTGACCTTGTTCTGAAGCTCTCTCTGTATCCAGGTGACAAGAGGATGCTTAGACCTCAGAGCAGGCCCAGGATTAAAGCAGGACAGGAGTTTGACACTCCCTTTCAGAGGGCTGGCAACTAAAGGTATGCTTGTTTTCTCAGGGAACTGGTACAAAAGCCAAGAGGTTTATCCTGGAGTTTAACCTTTACCTCCAGATGGTTCTCACCATCACACCCAAGCCTGTGCTGGATGTGGCATCCCTCCACAGGAGCCCCTGCTGGCTACAGTTTGACTCCTGTTCCAGTATTTGCCCACTGCTGTGAAGAGGACAGAGCTACAGGTACAATCCAGTGCATGGCATCTATCAGAACATAAAGTGGATGCTTACTAACTTTAGACTTTACTAGAAGATAACAAGGGAGGCTTAAAATGCTCCTGTTCTTGCTCTTCTAGTTCAATTGCACCCAGCTAGTTGTGGTTTTATGAATCCATTTTAGAAGTCTAGTCAGAGCACCATTATGCAGTAAAACACTCATCCTCCATCTCCCATACCTGACCTCTTTTCTTCAGCATGCTCATAGACCAGAGTGCAGTGGCCAAGGGGTTCATGTCACGGGTGACAACTTGAATTTAAAGCAGAGTCCTTCCCATGCCATTTCAAGCTTCGTGTAAAAGTTGAGGAGAAACAAGAATGGGCTTAACTTTTACTGATTTCAACTAATCTTGGAGGGACCTGGTGACAATTTGGAAGAAATACAAGTCAAAAAGTCAGCTTTCTCCTAAGATTAAACTGTTTCATCTCTTGTTTTGGATGGACTTTGAGCCAGGGAATAACAACACAGAAGAGGAAGTACAGAAAAAGAGAGAGAGGGAAGAAGTGAGGGTGCTCAGTAACTTCAGAATACAGGAAGCACACGTATGTCACCAGAGCAACTGTGAAAGGAACTGGTGGTGAGTCAAGCAGCAGTCACTCCAGTCTGGCTCTTGCCCATGTTGCAAGAGTGGCAGCTGTAAGCCTGGGTGTTAAGCTTAGAAGTGGTCTCTGATAACCATGTTGGATTGCTGCAGGAGCACATTGGTTCCACTGAAGCACTAGAAAATGAGCTGTATCTTACAGAGCATCTTCAGCTGAGCTGTGCCTTGTCCCTGCTCTACTAGCCAGGTACACAGTTGTTATAGGAGATATTGCACCTTCAGATGCCTCTTTCTAGTGTACCCTGGTGAAATACTGAAGACTGATTTTTCTCCCCATCACCTTCCTCTTCCATAGACTAGATCAAGCAACAGTGGCATTTTGAAGAGTGGGTGGCTGCTCCAGCACAGCAGGTCAGGGGCCTTTTGCCTCCTCTTCTCCCCACTGGGTTGTCTAACAAAAAAAAACCCATCAGAGCAACTTAGTAACTCCCAGGTCTTTCTTAAAAGCCTCTAGCTCTGAGGGTTGTTTTCTGTTTAACCTTTAGTACCCCTCACAAAGTGACCTGTCATAACAGCATCTCCACCTGACCTTCTGGGGATACCAGTGGCAGAGAGGATGCACCATACCCGAGGTATCCAACTGGAATTCAGCTTCAGGTGCTGCTCTGTCATTAGTGCTGTGGAAGTGGAGACTTGAAGACCTTAAGGTGTCAGGTAAAGTTTCCAGTTAGTCACACCTTCTGCTTGTCCCAGCAGCAAGTTAGAATTAAAGCACCAAGCTGTGCACTGAAAATAAACTCCCTTGTGACCAAATAGTGGGTGCAATATTGAATCCAGCTCTGTAACATTCTGAAGTGGGGATGCTGTAGGATAGGATTTTGCTTGGCACCTCAATGTCTGGGGCAACTAAAGGATTTTTTTTAGTTTATTTTTATTAACTCTAGGATGCAAATACTTCCCAATACATGCCCTCAAAAGTGACTGTCAGATTTTAAGGTACTATTCTACACTGTTGGAAGAACTGGTTTGACCTGTGGTCTGACAGCTGCTTAATGTTCTACAAAGATCAAAATCACCAGGATCAGATAAAAATCCACATACAAATTCATGGCATCGACCTCAGAGTGGGGAATGAATATCAAGGTACTAATGAAGCCTTCAGGATCTGTGTATTCAGAAATTCTTTACAACTTCAGTGTCTCCCCAGCAGAAGATTGACAACACTACTGCAGAAGTAAACACGTCCAACAAGTGTGCAGCTTCGTAGTTAAAAACTACATCCTCCTTGTGATCCCCCAAAAAACCAACTACTGAACTCCCTTATAGATACCCAGGGTGTGGTTTCACCATGGGATAGATTAAGTTTGGGTTTGATACTCCCTTTTAAAACTCAGCAAGGATAGTGCACCACGTATGCAGGTAGCATGTGACAAGGGATAGTCACAGGAGATTCGTGTGTCTGATTAGAGTCCTGTTCTCACAAACATCCCCTTTAGACCCCTTTTGTCCCTTCAGTCCAGGGAAGCTGTAGCTTCCCTTACTGCCTTTAACTCCAGCTTCACCTAGGAAAGGGCAAAGTGGGGGGAACAGCATTAAAAACATTACTATTGGATAACAGGTCCAGGGCAGGGACTGTGTGTGTCCCTGACTTGGCACCATCAGGTCGTACCTCAAATACCAGCTTCAGTTTTGGGCCACTCACACCCAGCAGGACATTGAGGGGCTGGAGCATGGCCAGAGAAGGGCAACGGAGATGGGGAAGGGGCTGGAGCACAAGGGGGNTGGAGCACAAGAGGGGTGAGGAGCTGGACTAAGAGACCCCACCCAAAAAAAAAAACAAAGAAAAACCACCACAAAAAAACCCACAAACCACCAATTTCAGATGATCCATCAAACACTTAAACTGAAAGCCTTTTGGAGCAGAAATGAAAGTCTTAACCTTTTATAATATCTTGTGGGGACTGCCAAAAAAAGTTAATCATCTGTTTCATGAGTATCCACCAGAAACACAAGAAGGGAAGCTGAAAAATTTCAGGGTACACTCTACTCCTTCCATGCCCAGCTGCTCTACTTCAATCTCCAGTAAGGAGCAATGATCTTTAGAGAAAAGGCTCCAGTTTTCATCCAAATGAACCCAAACTCTTCAGCAGCACTAGCTGGGGCAAGGGGTTGGTTCCTCCTACCAGCAGCAGCAGCCAAGGGCTTGCTGACAAGACACAGACCCAGAACCCCATCCTAAACTATGCAGAGCAATAATTAAAGCCTTACTCAAACTATGCCTGGACAAGTAAAATATTTCACCAAGAACCATCTCTGGAAGCTGATCTGCTACCAGAACACAGTATTAACAGACAAAAACCCTCTCCAGAAAACCCACCTGGGAGAGACAGAATAGGTAGGGAAACAGAATTACAACAGATTGCCAAAATATTTTGGTTAAGTTGTAACATGGAGTTAGCTGTGCTCAGTTCACACACAACTCCCGTGGGGAGCACAAAGGAAATGGCAAAGGACCAGGAAGGAGCCAAGAGTAAATATTTTGTAGTCCTTGCTATCAGTGTGCACACCTAAAACCCAAGCTGTAATCTCCTCAAGTGATCCTACACTCCTCCCTGTAAGTACTCCTAACCCTGCAGGAACAATTTGTTCCTCCAGATTATTTCCAGCAACACCAAGGGCACTGAAACAACCGAGTCTGGCCACGACTGACCTGGAGGGGATGTGATGCTCAGCTCCACATTTCCATTTGCTGAGCAGAGCTCACAGGAGCCTCCTCAATGCTGTTCATCCCTCCAGGTTCTTCACACAGCTTCACTAGGACACGACCTAGATCTGAAGGCAGGCACAGAACACCCAGCCCAGTTAACCATGCTCCTTTAAACACACCGTGCTGCAGCTCACAACCAAAGGCATCAGCATCAGCCCATTGACTTCAAACAGAACCAAACCATGCTCCCCCCAAAACTCATTCCTCCTGCCATCAGCTCTCTTCCAGAGCAGATAGCTCCAGACCCCACAGGGATGTCACCTC
>VWZY01003052.1:1396-12447 GCA_013399075.1 Chloroceryle aenea
GTGGGGAGCGCTGTGGGGTCCCGCCAGGCAGGAGGTGTGGAAGCAGGGCAGCGAGCAGGTCCCTCGTGGAGAGCTCCACTCCAAGCGCCATGAGATTTCCAGTTGCCCTTGGAGCCGGTGCCTCCCATCTCTGTACGCGGAGCTGCTGGAGCTCCTACAGTCCTGGACCTCCAGGTGGAAGCGAACCTGCTCTGATGGATGGGCAGTAAATCACTCATTTATCAGGAAGAGACATTTTTCATGGGGCCACACAGGCGCTCCGGGCTTGTTGGTGTTTTATGCTGGAGTTTAAGGACAGTCCGTGGCGAAGGCACTGTCAGCATCACAAGCAGCGCTTGATTATCACGATCCCTCATGCAAACACTTCCCACCGTGAGGGGTCAATGACAGCAGTGTATATTTCGGGCATTAATTTGTTTATAGCCAGATGAGACCTCACGCAAGTGATCTGCTCCCAAATCTCCACCCAGGGAAGGGAGGATAGAGGCCGGAGGCTTCTGCATTCGAGTTAGGTCTGTGAAGTTTCAGGACATGCAAATGTTTGCTTTTCTAAAGAATGAGGCAGTCTTTCCATTGAACATTTACTTTGAAGCAAATGCTTCTTTTTATTATTATTATTTGAATTATTTTTTTAATCTATCGTCTCCAGTGTCACCATTCTGTGGCTTTGGCATTTTCCAGTGTTCATGGATGGAGCGCTGGGTCACTTGTCTCCTCCAGAGTGAGCTGGGCTATACATTTGGAGCACAGCTTTGTATCTGTAAATCAGACCGAGGTGACTTTTGCACCAACACTGAGGTGCTCAGAGCTCAGCTTTTAGAGATTTTTTCTTTGCTCTTCCCTCGGTGCCAGCCAGCCATCGCGGAGTAGCTAAGGCTGAGGCTTTCTGGGGACTGCGAGGAGGATTCTTTTTCCGAGAAAGCAGGTTTTAGTTCCGTTTCTGATGCTTCTAAGCCTAACAGAAGCGAAACACGTGCCAAGAAGCTTACACTCTGGTTCCACAGGCTGGCTGGGAGGGTCCCCTCGGCTGACGTCAGCTCCAAGGCAGAGAGCAGCTCTCCTGTTGCAAGAAAGGCATGTGGGGAAAAAAAAATACAACCAAAAGAACTCAGAACAGGCTGCATTTGCAACACCAGCAGACTTCACAAACTCCTATCGGTTAAGAAATCTTACCCTGGGATATTCCCCCTCACCAGTAGGTGGGCGTGCATGGGAACAGAAGTAAAATGGCCTTATTGCTGTAAACTAAACCAAAAATAACCTCGCCGAGTCACAGGCGTAGGCATCGCAGAGGGAGGGCTGCTCCTAGTGCCTTGCTTGCCTGTGGTCGGCCTTTGGTCTGAGCTCTTGTGGTCTGGAGGGAGATGGGGGGCAGCAGGAGGGGTAGTAGGGGACTATTCCTGCAGTGGAGTAAAGTAGTGGTAATGAGGATGGCTCATCTAACCCATTACCAACAAAGAAACAGTTCAGAGATAATCTCTCGCATCTCTTAGGTGGAAAAGAAAGAAATTGCAGAAGCTGTTCAAAATATTATCAAAAACCAGGACTGGGATATTAATTCGGGAATGTTTATACACACATCCCTCCCCTCCTCACCCCCCCCACTATTTTCCACAGCCCTCTGCTGCCAAAAAAAGCAGACCTGACTATGGGAAAAGGTGCACTTTTGGTGCTATTATCACTTGGGCTCTTTTCAGAGTCCCAGCTAAGTGCACTGCCCTCTGGAATGCTTGTGCCATTCCAGGTGGAATTGTCCCTTTTACAGCAGAGTTTCCTCGAGTGATACTTAACGCAGATTACTTTGGGAGCAGTTTGTTTTTGCATCTGCATCAAAGGCACATGTTGGCCTAATCCCACGGGCAGCTGCCGTGGAAGTTTGGGAGCCCTGTCCCCCACGTGGGCACAGCTTCCCGGCTGGGAGCAGAGCTGAACGATGTGTCTTTAGAGCCTGCTGCAGAACCTCGGTCCCCAGCAGCAGTTCACCTATTTCCACCTTCCAGCAGTCCCTAGGAAAAGCTTCCCTCCCACGAGTAAAAAACAGGATCAGAACAGGAGGTTAAAATAATTTGCTTATAAATTTTAATCTGCCCACTTTTTCTTCTTTTTTTTTTGGCCTTTTTCTTTTAAACTTTACCAAGTCACCTTTTGGCACATGTTCCAGCCCCAGGGAGCGAGATGGGAATAGAAACTTGCTATTTTTGGAGATAAAAACTAAGATTCCCACTAACTCAAGTGACGGGGAACCAAGATTGAGAGATTTGTGTCAAGGTCATGAAAGTTGCTGAAGTTCAGAAAAGCTGTTTTCTCAGAAAGGTGTCATGCCAGGAGAAACACGAGCGGTTGGACGTGGCTTTTACCTTCTGCCCTTACTCTCTTTCTTTCTGGAAAGATGTTGGAAGGATAAATGTCACATAAGGAAGTCATAAATAACAGCTTTTTCTCTCCACATCCGTTTTACGCTGATCACTTTATCAGTTTTACCACCTCTTGACCAAGCCAGGCTCTGTCTGTCTCTCCACCCCCTCCCTGCTCTGCCACTTCCTTGTGGTGCGGTGGAGGGAGACTGAGGCAGATGCTGCCCCACAGTCCTCGTTGGAGATGCTTCTGTAGGTAGGGCAGGGTGATTAGCATAGTTGCAGTCACCTTCTCCCCTAAGGCTGCCAGAGAGAGCCTTCTTCTCTTGCTGGCCAGTGCTTTGTAGCTCTGAAAGAGGCCTTCTGTGAGACAGGATGTATCCGAGTGCCAGGGTGGGCCTCTCTGTGCTGTGATGGGCTCCCTTTCCTGCCAGCCTCCCACACAACTGCAAGAAAACCACCTCAAACATGGGCTACAGCCTTGTTCCAACACAGGCTACAGCAGTGACAGTGAATTATAACAGTCAGCACCTTGAGACAGGGACTTTTGCTTCACAGTAGCCCACAAAAGCCCCTTATCTCATGGTATGGACTGTTTAGTGACTGAGTTCAGGTTGGATCCTGGGTATTCTGTCCTATCCTCACTGTGCTGCCTGTCTGCTGAAGTACCCATCCCCTGTAAGATACAAGCAACAGTGATGCAAGATGCATAGAATCAGAATCACAGAATGGTCAGGGTTGGAAGGGAGCTCTGGAGAGCATCGAGTCCAACCCCCCTGCCAGAGCAGGGGCACCCAGGGCAGCCCACACAGGAACAGAGCCAGGGGGGGCTGGAAAGTCTCCAGAGCAGGAGACTCCCCCAGCTCTCTGGGCAGCCTGGGCCAGGCTCTGTCACTGGAACAGGGAAGAAGTTTCTCCTGCTGGTGAGGTGGAACTTGCTGGGTTCCCCTTGCTACCATCACCTCTCGTCCTGCCCCAGGGCACCACTGACCAGAGCCTGGCCCCTTCTCCTTGACAGGACAGAGAGAAATCAGGGGTAGGCAGAGCCTACTT
Organism: Chloroceryle aenea; assembly: GCA_013399075.1. NCBI lineage: Eukaryota > Metazoa > Chordata > Aves > Coraciiformes > Cerylidae > Chloroceryle > Chloroceryle aenea. The sequence continues at coordinate 4,804 of VWZY01003052.1, forward strand.
GTACTCAGTTCAGCTCATCAGGATGAGGTTGAATAGCATGTGAACAGTGTCCCCCGTGAGGTCCCCTGGAACTGCCTACCCAGATCACAGCAGCAGTCTGATGAGGGGCAGAACACCGCTCTGCTGCTCTCCTGAGTGCCTGGCAGCTGGCGAGCAGACCAGGCCTCCTTCCCTCCTGCCCAGCGGTGTGGACTCAGATGACCCCCTCTCGTACAGCCAGTGACTCAGTGGCTCATAGCTGGCAACACTTGTCAGACGATGGAACAGCAAAAGATGATGCAACCTGAGGAAACCGAAGTGGGATGCAGTTTGTTCCTGTGGAAAGAAGACAGCTTTGGTTTAGAAATTCTGGATGTGTTGGGGAATCCCTCAAAAGATACTGCTTTCTAGAGTCAGATGGTGGAAAGGGAAACGACCTGGTTCTCTGAATAAATTGCAAGAAGCTGCTAAGTTTGAAGTGGCAGCACGTGCAGAGGGAAGCAGGCTGGAGAGCTGCAGACTTGCGTCGCTCTGTGATGGAGTTCGTAGGTCTGCCTGTAAGAGCAGCCAGGGTCTTGACAGCCAAAGAAGGAAGGTTTCTTAGTCGAGAGAAGTTAATAAGGCTTCTCTCTGGAGGCCTTTAAGGGCACCTCTTCCATTTGGCAGTACAGAGGAAATTAGGCACTTAAAGTACTTTAAGAGGACAGTGTCACAGATCACCTAGAATTTAGATTCCATGCAGGTGTTTAAGTTCAGAGTGCTGGATCACAGCCAGAACTCATTTTAAATGGAGGGAACTTACAAAGGCATTACAGCCCAGCCTGCAGAAAGTTGTTTTGTGTTCAAACCTCTGCAAACCCGGGATCATCTTACTCCCCTCTTTGTTCCTCTCCCTCACTTCCATCACCCGGGTTGGAGGTTGAAAACTGGAGACTACAAATTGGCAACCCTAAGGATGGAATCTTCTTTGGGTGGTTACCTCTCTGCATTATTATCTTGGGCTTGGAAGGTAGGGGGGGGTGATTTTTTAATTTGCAGTTACTGTTCTCCAGTGCCCACCAGCTCTGGCTGGAGTTGCAGACCACACGTGTAAATGTTTGCTCCCAATAACTGCAGGATGGGCACGTTGCTGCTGCTGTTAAATATCTGCTAGAAACTCAATTTGTCTCTGGAGCAGAAGTGTTAAAAATCTTCTAAGCAGGGGCTTTGTTTTCGGTGTGCTGTTACAAAGCAGGGTATACATTTACATGGTATGTAAATAGAAGATGAACAGTGATAACTGCAATCACAACAAATAATGGCACTCATCCAGCAGGGAATTACGTTTTGTTACTGACTCAGTGCTGCGTTGGTAAAATAATCTCTGCAAACATTTTTTTTAGGAGCCTTGTGTTGAAAATGGAAGGGCTTTGCTTTTTAAATCTACCCTCTAACTCTTGCTGTGTCCATTGAAGAGTTATTGCTAAAGAGTGTGATGGCCTCTGCATACTGATCAGAGAGGGATAACTGCTTCTTCTGTCAACCTGTGACTTAGAAAATCCATGACAAATTGGAATTTATGATCGGGTGTTTGCCTCCCCCGAGGTGTGGAAAATGTTTAATGGGGTGCTCAGGCAGCTATCAAAGCAGGCTGGTTTACATTACATGTTAATTTCTTTCTGCAAAACTGAAGAGGAGGAGAGAAGAGAGTTGGATGTGGGCAATGTGTTTCATGCCATTTCCAAAATGCTCTCCATTCTTCCTCCCCTCTGTCAACCTGCCAGTGACAGCAATTCCAGCCTCGCAGGAAAAGAAAGATACCGCAGTGTTACCAAATCCTCACAAGGGCACAGCAGCTCCTACTCATGGCCTCCAGAACAGCCACGGGCTGACATGCCCTGCAGCCACTTCACTTCTTGGGTGTCTTCTTTTGCCATCAGCCCCAGTCTCTGGGGAGCTGGGTTGTGATTATCTCCCACTACTACCCAAACAGACCAGGGCAGCATCTTGTCCAGAGCCCTGCTGGCACCGTAAGACATTTCTCACTGGAAGAAGTAAGCTTGTCTCATCCCTTCCAGAACACAAATACCACTAGATGTGATTCAGAAGGAAACTACCTGGAATTACTCAGTTTCCTCTGTGAGTGAGCTTGGTGCGCAGGAAGCTGAGAGCACCCGAGCAGCCGTCAGAATCCGCTGGTGAAGTCAGCGTTCCCTCCTTGAGTTCCAGAGAGATGTCTCTGTTCATCTTGCCCTTCACTTCAGAGAGTAGACTCTGGGAGATGCAGCAGAGGCTCTTCTGTTAGCCTGCCAGGGAGCAGTTCCATTCCTCAGCAGGGTTTATCCTCGTGGCAAGGGCCATGCGTGCCGATCTGCCGAGACGTAGCCAGCTGCCACGGTGCGCGGGAGAACCCGTCTGTCTGTCCAGCTAAGTGGACCCACTTTATTGGCTAGTCAGCGTAGGGCACATTTTCCAAGTGCCTGAGACAAAGAACTGGAAAAGAAAAATGCTTGCCTCTTATTACTAAGCTCTTTCATTTGTACAGGGTGTCATGGGAGCAGCTGCAGGCTGTTTCACATGCCTCTGGCTGAGCGCCAGCGAAGATGCTGCTAATCTCTGCTGCAGGACCTGGTGATCTCTCTCAATTAACTGGGCACTCTGGAGAGACACCGTAGCCTGTGCCGAGCAGAACACAGCCCAGGAGTCTAGGTGGCCACCCTGTGTGCTGATCTTCCTGCTCTCGTGTGTCTGTATTGTCCCGAGACCACAAAGACTGCTGGAGGTGGCCAAAAGAGTGACAGATCTGTCACTGTCAGAGTGACAAAGAGACTGTACAAGAGGAAAGCATTGAATGGATTGCTCAACTCTGCCTGATACTGGGATTCCAGATTTCACCTTCCACGTGTCATCTGGTCAGCAGAACTGAAAACCAGCACTGAAACCCCTGAGAACCATGCTGTAGATCAGTGTTTTATGGAACTGCTGATCAGTTAGCATGGCATATCTTACCCAGGGCATTCATCCTGCTCTCAAACCAGTCTTCCAGAAGTAGTTAGTAGAGCAGTGCTCTCAAGCTTTGTCTGGGAGGCCTTAATTTTAGTGGTGCAGCTGGCAAGCTGAATGCACAGCTCAGGGTGATGCTGAGTTTGCAGGAATTACTCCGTGCAAGCTTGGGTTTAACAACCACGTGTATATTCACAGCAATTAAGTTCATGAAAAGCAGAACAATGTGTTTCACTTCACGTAGTTGGGGCAGCAAACCAATTCCCAAGGTTTCCCTTCAGCCTCAGTGTTTTCTCTTGGGGGATGGCACTAATTCAACTATGTCAGGGGCCAGTGGCGTTCGTACCCAGAAGGGATCCGCAGCAGAAACACAAACCCTGCTGCTACCCAGCAGCAAGACACTGCCTCACCTTCTCTCACTGGGATGTGGAAGCAAGACCCTGGGAGTCTCCACGTGCTGGGCCAGGGAAACTACCTTTCAGTGAATGGTACACTCATGAAGTGAGGAGCTGCCCTCTCGCCGATGAGTTTGCGTAGGTACGGGCAGCAGGTTCCTCTGGGCCATGGTAAGCACACAAATTTACCCAGCCCCAAAATGCAGCCACAGTGCAAACGTGTGAAAACCAGTGGCTTGTCACTCCTCCCAGGTAGGTGCTTGTGGTGGCATGGAGGGGAGAGGAGGTGTGAAGGACATGACAGTGACATCCTGTCCCAGGAACTGAGTGGCCCTAATATGGAGGTCAGCCGAGGAAAGTTACATCTGCAAATGTACCTCTGATTCTGAAGGATTTGATAGAGCAAGCCTTAGGTTTATTTGGAGGAAGAGGACCTGCATGGCTCTGAAGGATCTGATTTAATCTTTGCTGCATGTCCCGGAAGGGGGAATGAGGGTGGTTCAAACTAAGAGCTCACGGTGCCTGCAGGGTGTCAGCTGAGAGGAGCAATTTCCTCTCTTGAACTGTTTCCATGGAAAGCTGCTGGCCACCCAGTTAGTAAGGTGTTCTGTCTGGTGGGCTTCTGAGGATGTCTAACCCTTCTGAGCTGGCAAACAGCCACCTAGTTCTTCTCTCTGACAGAGGCAGTGTTTTATTCCATTTCAGGACTGTTGCAGGTGATGATCTCTGCCGTGGTCAGCCTACATTCCTGAGGCCAGGCTGGTCAAAGGACAGTCTTGACTCAAGGCATGCATTTTAGGGGTGGGGAACACCTGCCATCTCCTAGGCTATTTTATTCCCATTTTATTGGTGTCTGATCACAGTTCTCTCGAGTGACCAACAGACCAGTCTCTCCAGTGCAGGGGCCAACATCTGCACCATGCCCAGTCATTTCATAAACCCAGACTCTGCTGCAGATTTGTTACAGTAGGCATGGAGGTCACTTGGTTTATGTTCTGGTTGCCTGGAAGTACTGACCTTCTTCAAGGAAGAGTTTAAATGTTGGACTGACAGCTGCACTCCTGTTCTTGTATCTCCGTGCTGCTATTACATGAACCCTGAGGGTGTGAACACTACTGCAGAACATTTGGTGTTTCTGTAGTTTGAGTGGAGGTTTTAGTTTGGACCCTTTGGAAAGAGCAAGTCCATTAGGAAGGGACAGCATTTGTAACCTAGCTCCATTCCCCTCCAATGTTTTGCTTGCTAGGCTTTTTCTAGGCTGCCCAGGGACATGCCTATGTACTTGTACTTGTCCCACGTCTGCTCATCTTCCTCCCTCGCGGAACAGCCTGAATAGGCCTGGTTTGGTTACCTCAGCTGATTTTGTTGGTTCACTAACAAGTCATTTGGGTAAGTTGCTGTGGAATCTCCCCAAAACTGAGTCAGTCTCCTGCACGGAACGGTGAGCGCGTTCCGGATCTCTCAAAATCCAGCCGTGGAGTAAAACGCCTCAGGAGATGCTGGTGGAAATAATTGTAACAGGCAGATATTTAGCAGCCAAACCCTTAAAGATGCAGCAAGTGCATTAGAAGGACTTAATCTATTTTGGGCAAAAGTAGATGATAGGAAATCAAACCTAATCCAGCTAAGTCTGACCTCGAGGTCGCTGTGCATTATTTATGCGTGGGCTCACGCTTATGTCTGAGGGTTCAGATGCTTTGGTGTTTTCTTTTTCTCCCTTTTTAGCACTCCTGCCTTCTCACTGTCAGCTTCCCCTGCTATACTTCCCTCTGCTGTACACCTGCAAAGCTGGAAGCACAAACTTGATCTTGCAGAGTTTACCAGAATGAAGATGTACATTGCTTTTATCTACACACTTGGGAGCACTGTGATCTTCCTTCACTATTGTATGTTCAGGGTTTATCAGAGGTGCTTGGATAGTGGTGCCAGTCTCCTGATAGACAGGTTGATTTGCTTCTTTCCACATCTGCATATGCCATTGGTTGTCTTCCCGGGAACAGTAAGGAGCTGTTGATTGTAGGGCTGGCAGGAATCCCTCTCAAGTGCTAACGAGGTTCTCCCTGACCTGACAGGGGTATTTCCTGAGAGAGTTTGTAAGGTTCTTCCTGGGATGTGAGGTGACACACTATTTCACCTTGCTTTTAGCTAAAAGGTGTGTGCCCAGACTGATCAGCTCTTCTGCACTTGTGCCACAGGCAGTGGGGAGCACGGAATGGTATGGGGGGAGAGGGGGAAATTCCTTCCAGTTTATTTAAGACTCTTACCTTAGGTTAGCTTGAGTCAGGAGGTCCTTGCCTCTCTCCAGGGATGGTACAGGTGAAGCTGGCTCATGCAGCTCAGTTCTGTTAAGATGACTCAGTGGGGATAGATTTTAATTCCCATTAATGCTCCATGTGATTTTTGGACTGTATCAGTGCAGTGTGTCCTGTTCAATATGTTGAATGATTTATTCAAGAGCTACACTCTGAGAATCACAGATGGAAGTATGTTTGCCTGTCAGGTGGAGGGGATAACCCTGGATCCCCTGTTTCATCTCCTGCCACATTCTGCCTCAGCCACTAGCATGTTGCTCATGCTTGTGAAACACATTTGTATCATTCATCTCAGTGCTGAAAAACAACGTAAGACATGAGTTGCTATCAGTAAATAATTTTCCTCCTTGAAAAACTGATTCCACTTGCATTTCTGTGGAGCTTTTCGGGCTGCCCACGTGATGTGAGGGATCTTGGTATGTTGGGATATCATTTGCTCTTTATCATCCGGCACAGCTTTTGGGTGGGAGTGCTGAAACCTAAGGTGGGAGGTTCCTAATTCTGTTTGCTTCGTTTTGGATGTACCTAAATATGAGGTCAACTAAAACCTCTTTGCAAGCTGTGTCTCTTAAAACGGGGAGGGCAGTTGTGTGTGTGGCATAATCATGGTTGTTAAAAAAGAGTGAAATTGGAGCTTCACTGTCACGTGCCTCACAACTATCACTGTTAGGCTTGTGGTTTGTATCCAGCAGGATCATACTTGCAGGATTAAAACCTGCAGGTGACATTGGTAGGTGACCATGGAATCAGGGAGTCATCGAATGTTTGGGGCTGGAAGGGAGCTCTGGAGATCATCGAGTCCAACCCCCCTGCCAGAGCAGGGGCACCCAGGGCAGCCCACACAGGAACAGAGCCAGGGGGGGCTGGAAAGTCTCCAGAGCAGGAGACTCCCCCAGCTCTCTGGGCAGCCTGGGCCAGGCTCTGTCACTGGAACAGGGAAGAAGTTTCTCCTCCTGGTGAGGTGGAACTTGCTGGGTTCCCCTTGCTACCATCACCTCTCGTCCTGTCCCAGGGCACCACTGACAAGAGCCTGGCCCCTTCTCCTTGCCCCCCACCCTGCAGAGATTTGGAACCATTGCTCAGCTCCCCTCTCAGGCTTCTCCTCTCCAGGCTGAACAGCCCCAGGGCTCTCAGCCTTTCAATCAGGGACTGAATCGGTGGCATCAATGGTGAAATTATTCTGCTAATTTTGAGTATGGCTGATTTAACCTTGGCTACCAGTTTCTGTGCTGGATTTTTTAGTGCCTGTCCATATGGGGCCACAGGCACGTGCAGACCTGCCACGTAGCTTGGAGAGAGGTGCAGCACTCACTGGAAGATGTCATGCCACTGTTTAATATCTTGAAAGTCCTCGGCTCTGTTCTGATGGCAGCATTTGACACTCTGCTCCTCCTGATTGTTCAGGCTTAAATGTACCTTCTCCTGGTGGGTTTTTCTTAGATATGTCCCTCATTTATTTTCAGAGCAGTTCCCAGTGTCTGTCTGCTTTTTGTGATGGGATCGTGGCTGTGTGGGGGAGCTCCTATTTCTGTCAGATCCTGTGGGAGCTCTACAGTTCAGCAGAGGAGCTGTACCACAGCTCAGCCAACCATCAGTCTGCAAGTCCTGGTGTTAAACCTGCCACACTTATCCTCCAGGACACCAATTTAAAGCCCATGGTAGCCCTTGTCATGGACTGAAGAATCCATGATATCCCTTCAGTTTGAGGAATACCACAGTGGAGTGGATTTCTTAAGCCCTACCATGTTGTTGTATAATAAACTTGACTTACTAGCAGCCAGAGGGTAAGAAGAAGCTGCAGAGGGACCTGGAGAGGCTGGGTCAATGGGCTGCAGCCAGGGGGATGAGATTCAGCAAGGCCAAGGGCAGGGTCTGCAGAGGTCTTTGGTCCCAGTAACCCCAGGTATTGCTGCAGACTGGGGGGTGAGTGGGGGGAGAGCAGCCCGGCAGAGGGGGACTGGGGGTGCTGGCTGACA
>VWZY01003052.1:35040-46152 GCA_013399075.1 Chloroceryle aenea
TGCTCCAGCCCCTGATCATCCTCGTGGCCTCCTCTGGACCTGCTCCAACAGATCCCTGTCCTCCTTGTGTTGGGGGCTCCAGAGCTGGACTCGGCCTCTGGGTGGGGGTCTTACCAGAGCAGAGCAGAGGGGAATATCTATCTTAACAGGCTGAGATGCTCTGTGTGCACTGCTGACCACATCTCCTAATCCCACTGGGCTGACTGTGATTCCTGCTCATTCTGACTGCCAACCAGTGAGACAGGAAAGGGTTGCATTTATCTCTGAAAACAAAAGTATTACTCTAGCTTAGTATTTCGGGTTAAACCACGCTCACCGACTGGCTCCAGCACGTGTGGAATATTAACAGACCAACAAGAGCAACTGCTTTAATTCGGGGGAAGCAACNTGCTCCAGTCCCTGATCATCCTCGTGGCCTCCTCTGGACCTGCTCCAACAGATCCCTGTCCTCCTTGTGTTGGGGGCTCCAGAGCTGGACTCGGCCTCTGGGTGGGGGTCTTACCAGAGCAGAGCAGAGCGGAATATCTATCTTAACAGGCTGAGATGCTCTGTGTGCACTGCTGACCACATCTCCTAATCCCACTGGGCTGACTGTGATTCCTGCTCATTCTGACTGGCAACCAGTGAGACAGGAAAGGGTTGCATTTATCTCTGAAAACAAAAGTATTACTCTAGCTTAGTATTTCGGGTTAAACCACGCTCACCGACTGGCTCCAGCACGTGTGGAATATTAACAGACCAACAAGAGCAACTGCTTTAATTCGGGGGAAGCAACAGAGAGTGTGAGAGCTGTGGGGTCTTGCTGTAGTGAAACTGCCCCTGAAGGCATTGGGTGAATTCTTACCCTGCCTTTTCTACGTGTAGGTACCAGCAGTAGTCGGGTTGTTCTGTCTGAACTACTCAAATGTCACTAAAGGCATCCTCCATTTCCCTGAAAGAGTAGAATTTTGCATTTTGGGGGTTCTCACCTCTTCAGAACAGATCTCTCTTCTTCACCTGCACTGAGAATTGTGAATATAAAGTTTGCCTCCCTCGCCACACTTGATTTGACCACGAAGATTCACAGCACTGCACATCACCTGCCTGCAGTCTGGTCTTCTGAGTTTCTCATTTTATATCCTGTGAATTACCTGCAAATCAACCTTATCTGAGGCTGAATTCAATCAGTGTGGGGACCCAGAGTGTAGCAAATGGAGGCTTCACACATCCAGCTGCTGTTCTAACCCAGGAGCCAGCCCCGTGTGTGTACTCACCTGTGAAGTCCTGGAGGTCCTTCCAGGTCCCACTTTAGAGGTGGCCTTATCAATCTCCATTAAGAAACCATTCTTGGGAAACCCCTTTTCTTCTTTTATCCCAGATTTGTAGTGATTTTCAGATTTTGAGAACAATAGGGTACTTTAAACATCTCCTGGTACTAAAACACAGCCTGAGGCGGTTTGCTTTGCTTTGCATCAGTATTCTTGTCTTGCTGGGGCAAGCAGTGATCCCCAAACTGCAGCCTGCAGAAAAGACAGGCTACGTAACAGCTAAACACAGAGAACTTGGCTACACAGAGCCTAAGATCAGTCACTGTGCTTAAAACTTCAAGTGCACTCTTCAGATCAGCACAAAACACAAATTAAGCCCTATTCTCCTGCCAGGTACACGGAAGAATTAGGATGCCTTTTATTGCTCCTTTGCTCTTGCAGATGTTCTGATGCTGAAGATAGATGTTTATGCTTCAGATCAGGGGTTCTCCAGGGATTTATACTGATATTGCTTCTCACAAAGTGACTTTGGAGATCTAAATTAAAAGTGCCACGCAGTTCTTCCACTCTGGCTTCGAGTACGAGCACAAGTGAGGGAGTTGCAGCAACCTCCAGCTCTTCTGTGTTCTGTTTGGTCCCTGCCACAGAGGTGTCACTTCTGAGAAGACTCATAACTCTCGTGTGTAAGAAACTGCAAGAAATAGCAACAAAGAAGAGATAATAATAGTAAATACTTAAAAAGGAGGCTTTAAATAAAAAGACCTTTATGTCCATATTTCAGGTCCTTAGCTGACCCTTCTGTTCCTCCAGATTAGGAAGAAACTTCTGAGAACCCAGTTCCTGCAGAGCTGCTGACCTCCTTTCTGCTGGGTGTAGGAAGACACGAGTGCCACAGGGCCTGAGCAGTGGCTCACGGGCAAAGGCTCTCTCACCCCAGTGGGAATTTCTATCGGGGTGTAGGGCAACCACTCACAGAACCAGAGAACTGTCAGGGTTGGAAGGGACCTCAAAGATCCCCCAGTTCCACCCCCTGCCAATGGCAGGGACACCTCCCACTGGACCAGGCTGCTCAGAGCCCCATCCAGCCTGGGTTTAAAAACCTCCAAGGATGGGGCTTCCCCCACCTCTCTGGGCAGCCTGTTCCAGTGCCTCCCCACCAACAGGCTCTGCAAATAGAGAGTAGCACCCAACTTTGTCACACCAGTGACCAGGCTCTAAAGCAGCAGGCAGCATCTGATTAACAAAAACTCACCAGATGCTGCTGCACTCCACATTTAGGCTGGGTTGTGAATATCCTGGGCCCTCTCTGCACGCTGGCATTGCAGGCAGGGTCAGTGTTTGCGTGCACATCTTGCCAGACCTTTCTTGGCCACAGCTGTGACCAGTTTGCTTCTCCTGCTGGGCAGCAGGCACCCACCAGTGTAAAACCACCTACTTTGCCTTCCCTGCCTGGTGGGTGTTTGCTGCAGGCACCTACCAGATCCATGTGGGGATAGAGCACAGGGCAGCCCCGTCAGTCTCCCGTTGTGCCTCTCACTGACAACAGAGCTGTGCCTGAGTGTAGGTGAGTTTGAGATTCCCCTGCTTGCCATCAAGTGCATGTCCTCAGGCAGAACGTAATCCCTTAGTAGCTCCAGAGTTTGTAAGATTCATGAGCATTGTCAGACGTGGTTCCAGTATCCCCGTGAGTCACTAACCCCAGATCACACACCTCTGCACCTCAGTTTCAGAACAGAAAGAACTATTAACAGGCTCTGCAAATAGATGATAGCACCCAACTCTGTTTTCTTCTGCAAGATTCTTCCAGTGATACTGCAGCCAAGAGAGTTTTTTCCTGCTTTCTCTTTATTAATTTATTGATTTAAATTCATGATGGTTCTTGAAGCAGTTTAGTTGTGTGTGGCACTGGAAGGAGCAAAGCCTGGTGCATGGGCTAAAGCTAATCTCTGGAGCTCTGGCCAGAAGAAATTCAGAGGCAGAAACATGCAAAGCATCACCCTGGCTGTTCCAGATGCAAGCGTTGCACGCTGGGACCCACTGAGATCTCAGCTGGTATTGGAAGAGGTCAGTATTTTCCTGGCCTCCACCTGATGGTTAGATGGTCCAGGTGAGAGCAAAGGAGAAGATCCAGACGAGGTGGATGTCATGGATGGGAGTTATCCAGACAAGAACAGAGATAAGAACTTTATCATTTCCAGCAGGAGCTGGAGAAGATTGAACACTTAACACTTCAGTCTCAGACGTTGCTTTTGCCCGTTAAATGTGAAAGTGCTGAATTATTAAGGCTCTTTTCACTAATTGTCTCATTAACATTAAATAACTGAACTGTGTTAACTTCCAGAGTGCTTCTGTGCCGTGATGAAGTAACTGGTGAGCTTCAGAGCTTGTAGAAAAGGAGATGTGTTTGTACAGTGCAGTTATGTGGAGACAGAGTCCCCTAAACCGAGTATCAGGGAATGACTCTGGCAGGGCTGTGCACATAATTAGCAGCAAATACCTTTCCTGATGAAAATTCTTTCAATTGTTACATGTTTAGCTGAAAGATCTGGAAGGATTTTTCAAATAAGAACTGTTGCACGTCAGTAGTTCTGTACAGGTGGCTTTCTGTGTACATGGAGTGAAGATAATAAGGTGTTTTTATGGCCTGGGCCAGGTAGTCCTGAGATCAGATGAGGCAGGTGTGTAAAAACAGAGGAATGAGAGGGAAAAACATTTCCATTGAGGCTTCTGAATCATGGAATCATAGAATGATGGGGGCTGGAAGGGGCCTCTGGAGAGCATCGAGTCCAACCCCCCTGCCAGAGCAGGGTCACCCAGGGCAGCCCACACAGGAACAGATCCAGGGGGGCTGGAAAGTCTCCAGAGCAGGAGACTCCACCAGCTCTCTGGGCAGCCTGGGCCAGGCTCTGTCACTGGAACAGGGAAGAAGTTTCTCCTCCTGGTGAGGTGGAACCTTCTGTGCTCAAGTTTATACCCATTGTTCCTTGTCCTGTTGCTGGGCACTACAGAAAAGAGCCTGGCCCCTTCCACTTGACACCCACCCTTCCCATATTTCATAAGATCCCCTCTCAGGCTTCTCCTCTCCAGACTCAACAGCCCCAGTTCTCTCAGCCTTTCTTCCCAGGGCAGATGTTCCAGGCCCTTCATCATCCTCTTACCAGTTAAAGAATGTTTTTTCCTCCTTAACTCCACAAAGCCGTGCTCAGTTTACCTTTTAAGATGTTCCACTAAGATGTGGAGATCTCCCTTGGAATCATCACCCGATTAAATGCACTGGGAGAGGGGTTTAGTCTGCTGGTTTTATGCAGCAACCTCACCCCTGAATTTTAGACACTCAGACAGTTTTCCTACTTCTTGTGGAATCAGAGAATGTTTCAGGCTGAAGGGACCTCCAGAGGTCATCTGCTCCAACCTCCCTGCACAAGCAGGGACATCTCTCCCTTCCACCTCCTTGTGATATCCATTTAGGAAGCCTCAATAGGAACCATTACCAATCCATCCTGCAGCTGGTGGTTGTCTCCCAGCAGATCTGATCGCTGGAAGAGCGATGGAAGTTCAGTACCAGTGTGGGCAGTGAACACAGGAGTGTGGAGAATCACACCGCTTAAAAAAAGATCTCAATTAATTCAGAAAATAAATAAATAAAGCCGAGCTATCTCTCTGAAACACCCTCGAGAGTTTCAAAATCAATCTCTGGAAGACAGCTTTTTTCTTTCTTCAGTTTGTGTAAAGTTTCATGACATGTTCTGCTTTTATGTTTCACGTTGTTATCGCAACAACAAGTTCCTTGGCTGAAGAATCATTTATTCCGGGTAGCAAATGTTTCATGGGAGTGAACAATAGTGAGATTTCTTTCAACCTGAGGTGGAATGGAGATAACGCTGCCAAGAGAAGTTAAATTATTACTTCCACATTATAAATCTGAGGTTTCCTGGGTACATTTTTTTCATAACGAGTTTGACTTGTAACAGAAGAATTAGCAGCTTTCAGCAAGGGTGACCTTAGTAAAAGGCACCTTTGTGCCTCCTCTTTGCTAGACACACACTAGCAGCTGTACCATACATCTGCACTCTGGAAAAGGGAAAAAAAGGAGTATTTGAACTCCAGGAAAACAAGAAAACTTCTTAAAGTGCTCTTAAAATAAATGTGGGGCTTAAGGGGTCTGTTTGGAACCTGAGGCCGTGGGGAGATTTTGTTCTCTGCAGTGTTTCTCTCTGAATCTGCTTTGTGTGATGAGTATCGGATTCGGAGCCTCTTCGTGATTCATTTTCAGCAGCAGATGTTATCGTTTGTGGTGGAATGGAGACATATTCTGGGCATTATGTAGCCTCCTTTGGCATCAACTTATGCTACATGTTTTTCCTTCCTCCTGCCACAACATTGTAATTGTACCCAAATGGTTCCCGACGCGTTTCCATAGATACCCGGCGTGCTCAGACTGCCTGCCCTGGCCTGGCAGACAGCTCTTGTTTTTCAGCTGAGATCTGCTACACCTGCAGGTTCTAAACCAGAACCGGTGCTGTTTCCACCCCAGCAGTTCTGTGCACATATCACAGTGCTTCCCACCAGCTCTGCTTGGTGGCTGGGATGAGTTCTGCAGAATCTCTGCTCGCCACCGAGGTGTAGAGCTCGGGTCCTGGGAAACTTCACATCTGTAGGGGTGTCAGGAGGGCATCGCCAGCAGAGACTGGAGTCATTACCCCACTCTAATCAGCTCTGGTCAGACCTCACCTTCAGTACTGCATCCAGATTTGGTCCCTGCTATACAGAAGAGGTGTGGATAGGCTGTGGAGGGTCCAGAGAGGGGCCCTGAGGATGCTCAGAGGACTGGGGAGCTGCCAGATGAAGAAGGGCTGAGAAAAGCCCCCTGGAGACATTCAGGGCCAGGCTTGATGAGGCTCTAAGTGGCCTGACCTAGCTGGAGATGTCTTATCCCAGGGCACCACTGACCAGAGCCTGGCCCCTTCTCCTTGCCCCCCACCCTGCAGAGATTTGGAACCATTGCTCAGCTCCCCTCTCAGGCTTCTCCTCTCCAGGCTGAACAGCCCCAGGGCTCTCAGCCTTTCCTCACAGAGATGTTCCAGTCCCTTCAGCATCCTCGTAGCCTCCCTTGGACTCTCTCCAGTATTTCCCTATCCCTCTGGAACTGGGGATCCCAGAACTGGACAGTGGAGAGGTATTGGAAGTGAGATACTCTCTAGTAACACCATCTTCTCCATTTAATGTATAAAATTGCTAGTATGCAGAAAAGCACAATTGTGGGCACAATCTTTATCAGCTCCTGCTGCAAAGGAGACCAGAAGAGGGAAAAGTGTGGTCAAGAAGAAAACAAGAAAAATAATTTCTGATTTTCTGTGCTTGACATTTAAAGAAAAAAAATAAAAACACCAAAATTGTTCATTTTAATCTTTTTGTTGTTAACCAATCTCAGATTTGGTACAAGCCTGCAGGCTGTTCTGCTGCAGAACAGCACAGGCCAAATATGTGGAGTAGGTAGACTAACAGAAATTTTTCTGAGCAATTCAAGTCATTTCTCTGTGTTTGTACACTTGAAAGAGCACTGCAAGCTCGCCCTTGGATGTGCAGAAGTGAATATGCTGGGATAACTGCACTTCATTGCTGCAGGAGATCCCCAACCTCTGGGGGAGTCTGGCTCCTGCCAGGGCCACTTTTGCTGATGGCCAACAGCAGTTCCTTGTGGATGCAGCTGCAGCAGATGACTTTTCTGCCATCCACCTTCAGATCTCAGTCAATATCTTTGTAGACAAATTGGAGCGTGTCCAGAGGAGGCCACCAAGATGGTCAGGGGCTGGAGCATCTCCCCAGTGAAGACAGGCTGAAGGGGGGGTTGGGGAAGGTCTGTTCCAAAGGGTTTGTAATGACAGGACAAGGAGCAATGGTTTCAGTTGGGAAAGCACAGGTTTAGGACTGGGTATTAGAAAAAAGTTCTTTAATCTGAGGGTGATGGATCCCTGGAATGGGCTGCCCAGAGAGGGGGTGGAGGCCCCATCCCTGGACTCATTCAAGGTCAGGCTGGATGGGGCTCTGAGCACCCTGCCCTAGGTAGAGATGTCCCTGCTTGTGTAGGGAGGTTGGACCAGATGACCTCTGGAGGTCCCTTCCAGCCTAAACCATTCTATCATTCTCTGATTCAATATCTGCTTGTAAAAATACGCTCAGAGAAGTGAAAGCACCGCCGAGTTCTGCCTCTGGCTGTGGTGGAGACAGTAGCATCAAGATTGACGTGACTAGGGCCTTAAACCACAGCTGACAGATACCTTCTGAGCATGCAGACGTGTTGCTCAAGCTCGGGTTGCTGCAGGAGGATGGAGATTTTTAATATGTGGGCCCAGCACAACACGTTACAGTAGCTGGGCAAAGCTGTCTGATATTAATGGTCCCTCATGGTGATTTAAGTAGAGAGGATGACCAGTATCTGCTGTGCCTGCTGCAGATGGCAGGAGGTCACGACAGGACATTGATTTGGAAGACCTTTATCTAACTGCAGGTTTCGAAGGTAAGAATTAGTATCTCTGACTTCTTCCTGTGGTTCATCAAGGTTTACAGCTCTGATTTCTCACAGCATCAGCCCGAAGTTTATTGGAGGTACTAAAATTCATCTTCAGGCTTGAGATATATGAGGGCAGATAGAGCTAGAGTTGGGGGGTGTTGACTTCTGGCTAACTATCCATGTCCAGATTTCCTGAGACCGTGGGAAGGGACTGGACCAAGCTAACTGAGATGCTGCCTCCCAGTCCTGTGTTCCTGCCAGAATTCTTCCAGCCCTTCGGCAAAATATTCCAAGAGGTCAGATGATATTTACTTAAACTTGACAAAAGCTTTTGTTAAATAGCCCCTTGCAAGCAGTGCCTGAAGCCCTGTGCTGAGGCTGCGGAGGACTGTTGTCAGCCACACAATACCAGTGGAGTTGGGACAAAGCAGGAATATATCTTAGAATCATAGAGTGGTAGGGGTTGGAAGGGACCTCTGGAGAGCATCGAGTCCAACCCCCCTGCCAGAGCCGGGGCACCCAGGGCAGCCCACACAGGAAAAGAGCCAGGGGGGCTGGAAAGTNGGGCTCTCAGCCTTTCCTCACAGAGATGTTCCAGTCCATTCAGCATCCTCGTAGCCTCCCTTGGACTCTCTCCAGTATTTCCCTGTCCCTCTGGAACTGGGCAGCCCAGAACTGGACCCAACACTCCAGATGTGGTCTCAGCAGGGCAGAGCAGAGAGGCAGGAGGAGAACCTCCCTCCCTCGACCTTTTGGGCACAGTCTTCTGAAAGCACCCATGGCAAAGTCTCATAGAAAGAGACCAAGGCAGCCGTGTTTGAAACATGAATTTCTCACCTGGGTAATTATGTAAGGGAAGATGAGAAACCTGCAGCTGATTTAGGACGTTAAGGACCAGAGACAATAAGTCTTTCAGAAAGATCTAGATGGTAAATGGTCGGACAGGACCCTGGCAGGAAAAGTTGTGCTGACTGTTGGATGAGTATCATAGAATCCTCACAGAATGGTTTGGGTCAAAGAGACCTTTCAGGGTCATCCAGTCCAACCCCCTGTTGTGAGCTGGGACACCTTCAGCTAGAGCAGGCTTCTCAGAGAGCCATCCAGCCTGACCTTGAATGTTTTGAGGAATGGGGCACCTACCACCTCTCTGGGCAGCCTGGGGTGTTGTTTTAACACCAGCACTGTAAAAAATTTCTGTCTTTCTTTTAGGCCCCCTTTAAGTATTGATGCACCACAGTAAAATCTCCCCAGAGCCTTCCCTTCTCCAGGCTGAACCACCCCAACTCTCTCAGCCTTTCTTCAGAGAAGAGATGCTCCAGCCCTCTGAGCATTTTTGTAGGACCTGCTCCAGCAGGTCCAAGTCTTTCTTAGGCTGGGCACAGCACTCCAGATGAGGTCTCCCCAGAGTAGAGAGGCAGAATTCACTGCCTTGACCTGCTGGCCACAGTGCCCTTGATGCAGCCCGGGAGGTGATGGCTTTCTGGGCTGGGAGGGGACATTGCCAGCTTATGTCCAGCTTTTCATCCACCACCTTACAGGTGCCTGCACTGCTGCCTTCTGTTGCTGTTCTGCAGGAGTGTGTAGGGTGTGTTCTCCATTCCCTAAACCCCTGCAGGTGCATGGAGGTGGTCCCTAGAATCATTCAGGTTGGAGAAGACCCTTGGGATCATCGTGTCCAGCCATAGCTGGTATTCATTCCAGTCCTGTGTGTTGAACTGTTGGTATCCTCCAGGCTTGGCCCTTACTGTGAAGAGCTCAGCTGAAGCATCTGGTCAAACCTTATGTTTGCTCTGAAGTTGAAAGGTCTCCTGAACTGTTTGAAAACACCATGTGATGGTGCACAGCTGGCCACCTGTGAATACTGCATCTAATTCGGGTTCCTGTCCGAGCAGGCTGATGCAATGTCCAGCAGCAGAGACATCCAAGGGGCCCCTTCTGAAGAGGGGTTGGAAGAATAATGTCTGTGAGGATGCACTGAGGCAAAACTGCTCCAGTCCCTGAGCTTCCAGCTACAACTTCAAGGTTCTTGAGTGTCAGACCTTGCAAACACCAAGGAGACCTTAGATTTTTAAGACAACCTTTCTCTTAGGAGAAGTGTGGCCTTCCTGACTCTCTATCCTGTACCTGCAGCAGTTTGCTGGCACAGAACAACCTCTCTGCAGAACTCAGAGGCAAAACTGTGACAGTCCCCACAGGGTTACTGGGTGTGTTTGTACTGGTTTAGAGCTGTGCCGGGGCCTGAGGGTGAGCTAAGCTGGGTGTTGAGAAGAGCAGGCTGAGGATGGTGGAGGAATGCTCCTGAAGGACTTTGTAAGTGTGCTGTTAGTGCATCTGGTGTCTGAACCAGCCCACCTGCAGTCGCTGGCGTGCCAGGCTGCAGAGGATGTTTGCAGTGGCCCCTCGCTAGCTGCAGGGACACAGGCTGAGTTCAGGGCTGTGCTAGAGGACGTACAGTGGTACCACACAGGGTTAGGAAGTCGTTTTTCACACAGACAGTGATTTTCCATCCACTGCTGGTGCTTGCTAGCAGAGAGCTGATAAGTGGAACACTGGGCCAAACTGTTGCCGTGTGTCTGCAGAAGGGATCACAGAACACTTTGGGTTGGAAGAGATCTGTAAAGATTGCCCAGTTCAGCTCCCTTGCCATGGGCAGGGACATNCTTTTAGCCCAGGCTGTGCTCCTCATTGCACACGCCTTGAAACATCATTTAGGATAGAAAGGGTGAAGAGCAGCGGCCGTATGTGAAGGGATTGGGGGTCACAGGCTGCATGGCTCACAGACCCTCGGGTGATTTCATAGAGTCACAGCATGGTGGGGGTGGAAGGGAGCTCTGGAGAGCATCGAGTCCAACCNCAAACCTACCCTCTTTCCATTTACAACTGTTCCCCCTTGTCCTGTCCCTACAGACCCTGGTAACAAGTCTCTCTCTGGCTTGCTCATAAGCCCCCTGTGTACACTGAAAGCTCCCAACGAGCTCTCTCTGCAGCCTTCTCTTCTGCAGGCTGAACAACTTCATTGATCCCAGCAGAGCCATTTGGCCTTGTGCTGCTCGATATCCACCCTTCCTGCCACAGCCTATAGAGCTGTGGTGGTTGCTAAGCATGGGAGAGATGAGGAAATGCTAAAATAGCAATGCTTGTCAAACAATGGAAGTGAAATAAGGAATCAGAGTGCTTAGAGCATGGTATGGGACTGCTTGCTGGTTTTAGCCCAGGCTGTGCATGTGCTGCTCCTCGTTGCACACGCCTTGAAACATCAGTTAGGATAGGAAGGGTGAAGAGCAGCGGCCGTATGTGAAGGGATTGGGGGTCACAGGCTGCATGGCTCACAGACCCCACGGTGATTTCATAGAG
>VWZY01003052.1:58517-69792 GCA_013399075.1 Chloroceryle aenea
GAAGCAGGGCAGATGGATAAAGGAAAACATTTTGGTAACTGTGCATTATTCATACCACTAGCAGGCCATTAAGTCAGCCATACAACACGCCGTTAGTGAGGGGAATGTGTTGTGTGAACACTGTAATTATCAGATGAACTCCTTTGGCAGGGCAGCCTGTTTTGCTTCTTGAGCTGTGCCAGTTCCCCCAGGTTGCCAGCAGAGTCGGAAGGGTTGGCGTTCCACTGCTGATCTCTAGAGTGATCTGACAGATCCAGAGTCCCCTTACAGAATGGAATTCAGTCTCTTTCTTCTGTGACAGATCTCTATAGTCCCTTAATCCATCTACCTATTGGGTCTACCTATTAGCATTGTAACATCTTCCTCAGCACGTTCCCTTCTTAGGATCTGTGTTTTTCAGAGGGTGATACATCAGTAGTCACCTCAGAGATGAGGGCCAGGGGTTTATCTAAGAAAGCATTAAAGAAAACACCCTTCTGTTACGTTTCCTTCTGAGTGCCTTTGTGCTTCCCCCAGAGACAAAGCCCAGCTATTGCAGACCTAAGTTAATTGTTTTAAATATGTGAAAAGTTTAAATGTTAAATATCATTTTAAACCTCTGTATGAGGTTTACTAGGTAGGGCATTGTTAAAGCCTGGTCACAAAGCCATCTACATCTCTGATTTAATATGCAATTCAGCTTTGAAGGGATCCATACATGGCAGATTTTTGCAGCCATGACTAAATCTGCTCCCACAAGGAAAGAAAGCCTTCCGTAGAGTACGGATGGATTTCCCTCAGTTTTACATAACTGGGAGGAGTAGGATTTGCAGGTGGGCTGTTAAACCCTCCCCTAGCAACGGGACTCCTGAAGGAGTAAAATGCAGTCTGTGGGCTCCCTGAGCACGTAAGAATCGTCCGGTGCGCTCCTGACAGCTCAGCCCTTCAGAAACACCCGTTCCTAAGAAGTCAACACTTGTTCAGAGGGTGGCAGCAAACTCAGGCTGTTTGGGCATAAAGCAGAATTCAGCTCCTTACATAAACTGCTGTCCTAATGGGATTTGTCTCCTCTGAGATACTGTCTGGTTAAAGACCATCGTCAGGCATTCCGTGTTAATTCCAACAGAACTCAAACACACAGCCGGGTGGATTTAACAATAAAGGACTCTGAGTTCCCAAACTGAGTCGTAAGGAGCCAACAAACAGAGGAGGGAGAAAGACTGTGTTGCACACAGCGATGGGGAAGTGTTTTGGGCCAGAGATGGGGTTGGTTTATCCTCTCTGATCACAATTCTGGGTGAAGACTTCAGGTCTACATTTGAAGTAGATGATTTTTTATTTCTTATTTGTAAATCTGCAGGCTTTGCTGGCAGGCTTTCTCAGCAGAAAGGGATCTCCATCTGCAGCCTTGCAGTTGCAGTAGAAGTGGTGGTGTCTGCACAGCACAGAATCCGTGGTCTCTCTGCTGAGCTCAGCAGCCATAGAAATCCTGAGCTCGATTACGTTGGGTTTTGCTGTCGGGTGCCTCTGGGATTCCCTCGGGGCCATTCATAAAAGATGTTAAGATTGCTTTCTTTTAAGACCTCTGAATGAAAATTTGTGCTAGGTTAATTATATTGTATATAGTGTGTTAAAAAAAAAAACACCAACAAAAAATGCTTCACTTTCAGTCCAGGATTCTCCTCCTGATTTACATGTGCAACTTCAGCTGCAGTGCTGACTCTTCTTTAGCAGAGTATTACTGAAGCACCTTGAGCAAAGTTTGTGGAATTCTTTTTCTTGGGATTTTTGGGTTAGTTTTTTATTCTGCCAAGGATCATGCCCAGGCAAGGAAGGAAAAGAAGATCATGTTCTGAGGCAGCAGAGCAGGTGTTATGCAGACAACCCAGGCTTTCCCAGCACAACAACTTCTCTGGGCATGGTTTAGTGGTCATGATAATGTTGGGTTGATGGTTGGACTTGATGATCTTGGAGGTCTTTCCAACCATGATGCTGCTATGATTCTGTGAACAAGCTTTGGTGTCACTTGGGAGAACTTCTCCTTCTCCGACAGGCTCCAGCAAAGGCAGTTGAAGGAGTGGCTTTAAAATATCTGCCCCATTCTACAGCCTAATGCTGGCCTGCCCGACGTGGTCCTGCCTTGGCAGGGGGTTGGACTCGATCTTCAGAGGTCCCTTCCCACCCCACCATTCGATGATCCTGTGATTCATTCCATGATGCTTTAGGTGCCTCTGTAGAACGGGGCAATTCCAAGCATCTCCTGCATCAGACATCAGTCACCTAGAGAAATTTAAAGCTGACCAGCAGAAATATCTAATGAGCTTAAATACCAACAGTATTGGGTGCTGAGAAGACCATCTGGATCTCTTGCTACAGCTCGGGTACTTGATGAAATGTAGGCAGTCCAGTTCTTAGCACAGCAATCTTCTTTGCTCAGAGCTGTTTGGAGAGAGTTGATGGCAGTGCTGACATATCCTCTAGTTTCTTTTATCTCTCATTTAAAACCTAGTTTCCTTCCCCTCTTCTGAGTCAAAGAAACCAGAGACACCTGCAGGTTTCAGGGAGGCTGGTTACTGATTCTCAGTCAGCTATTGTGTTCTAAAACACAGTGGCTGAGGTCTACAGCTGCACAGCAGAGCCATTGGAAACCACACCATCTGCAGCCTTATCACTGTTGAAAGCCTCACAATCTGATAATCTGCACTGGGTTCTTAAATGGTGTGCAAAGGAATTTTCTCAAGGTGGTCCTCACGGATGGAGACAGACAGTCTTCTTGGCAGCACCAGGACCAGGAACCTCTGATTTCACTGCACAGTTTGGTCTGGCAAAAAAAAAGGGAGAACCTTGATTTTTATTTAACAAAATCAAGTAATTATGCTGTGGTAGGATGTTTTTCCTCAGACACAATGAGGTGCTAACTACAGGCAAACATGCAGTCAGCAAAAATACCAGCTTCGGACTAATGAGCTAGAGGATGGAGAAAGTTTTTAAGTGCTAATTAGCAGAAGTTATTCTGCTGTATGTGTGTAATTTGCTGTAGTAGATTAATTTCTCTTTATTGGCACAAAGCAATTAGGAAGTCTTGCTAATATTTCAAAAGCCCATATTAGCTTTTTCATAATTGGCAGTATATTGACTTTTGTTGTCCTCGATTTTCAGCAGCTTCATTTAACGTGAAGTATGGTGATACCACTGAATATTTTGAGCCTTGGCAGATAAACTCCCATTTTTCCACTCCAGACCAAATTCATTTGACTTCTGGGCTCAGCATCTTTTATCTAATGCTTTTAGAAACTCACGTCCTTCCACTTGCAGAGCAAAAGAAGTCATCCTTGGAAGGGGGATTTTGGAAGACAGCTAAGGGATTTTGGTGCCAGGTCCCTCTGGTTTTCAGTGCCAGTGGTCACTGTCATTTATTCCATGGCCTTTGAAGAAACCCAGAAGTTAATTTATTATGAAAGCTGGAAAAGAATGTGATTTTGGCTGTAATTTGCAAGTCTTTGCCCTAACTGATTAACACTTCTATTATTCCAGGACTCGGAATTCGACCCCTTGAAGTTCACCAGTGTCATTGAATGCGAGAATCCAAACAATGACTTAAGTAGGTTTCGAGGTTACATGTGAGTATTTCATATAATATCCTTCAGTACACACTCCTGGTCTCTCATCTGGAATAACATAAATGCTGTTTTGTTTTGGGCAGTGTCCTGTAAGTTGTAGCATCATCACACTGAGATGGGGCTGCCTATTTAAGGTTCTTTTAGAGGATCCTCGCTTCAGAGTGGCAAGGGAGCCTCACATTTCCATTCCTTAGGCTGGCTTTAGTTGTTAGCTTTGATCCATTTACACCCCAGAAAGGAATGCAGTGCAGCTACAGATGCTCTTTGCCCGTTCCTTCTCTCCATGGATCAAAAAAGCCCATCTGGAAATGGAAGGAAATAGAAAATCTGTCCAAGAGAGCCAACAAACGCAGTCTGTCATAGGCTGCTTTTCTGAAGATGGGTCTGCGTGATGTTTCTGTCAGGGAAAGTGATAGTTAATTTTTTGCCTACATCTTAATGCAGAGGGTTAAGCAGACACTAATTCTGTTGAGCATGCAGTGAGGTATCACCGGAGGGATGGGCAGTGATGAGCAGTATTGAATTGTGTAGATGGCACAAGGTGACCTGCTGGAGCTGGGGGAGGTTTTTACAGTGATGCTGTTCCCCACCCCTGGTACTCCTCAGATGCCACAGCTTGTGCAGGATGTACTGTCAGCTGGGGTAAATCAGGATAGCTTTTTTGAAACTACATCAAGTTGTAGTGTGGGAAAGTAAGTTCCTTTATTCAGCAGCACAGAGCCCTACAGTTCATCTAAAGATGAAAGTTCAGCATTAGACATCACTGCACGAGGCTGTGTAGCTGTCTGCATTAGCAGAGAGGCTGCTCTCCTGCAGGAATGACACTTCAGGTATGGCCATGGAAAGCCTGGCAGCTTTTCTAGCACACTTCATGTGTGCCTCAATATTTCACTCCCCACAGTATCGAGCAGAGTGTAGAACATAAGCATAAACTTGTCTTTCAATGCAGATTTACTCCACGTGGGAAATGCCTGTAGCATGTGAGCTACAGAACACTGTGTAGCAGAGAACACAGTACTCAGACTCGTGTTCCCCACTGATTCTTTTGTAATCTTCTTTATATTTACTGTTAATAGATTGGAAAAGCCAAGACATCAGTTATGAATCTGGCAGAAAGCATCAGGTGATTCCCAGATCCTGAGATTTCAAACTAAAGGACCATGGAGCAGTTGAAGTGGAGAGCAGGGACCAACACCTTCTTCGACTGTACTCTCACAGTCTGCCCTGAATACCCTCTGGGTGCCCAGCTACCACTGGTTCTACTCAGGGGCTTGATCCAATACTGGTTTGCAGCCTCTGCACCTTCTGGTATCCCGAGCCTATTTCCTCTGGTTTTTTTCCTCTTATAAGAATTTTTCTGTGTACAAAGAATAGAATAACAACTTGCTTGCCCCCTGCCTGCATGGGGCTGGCAGATTATGGACAGTACATGGCAAACATTAAAGGATCCCATGCCAGCTTCCCAAAGTGACTAAATTGGCTTGAGAATCTTGTTCCTAGCAATGTGTGTGTATCCGCAAGGGAAAGGAGAAGGAGTAGCTGATATTCTGGCTTCTCAGGTTTTCTCTGAAAAGTAAAGATTTTATTATTAGACAAGAACAGAAAACTTTATGTGGGCCTATCAAAACAGGAGTTAATAACAATTATTGATGATAATAATACCTGTGTGCATTTCTATTTCAAATCTTCTCATAACAAAACACAATTAATATAAAATCATATTTTTTTAATGAAAACAAATGATACACTTATTAAGTGGTGTCTCTTTAATGGGCTATAATGATACCAACTCTCCTGGAAAAAAGAACCCTGGACTAAGCTCCATCAGAACTGAGAGCCAGGAAGATTCTGACTGACAATGAGCACTGAGACTGTGTTTAAGATTGGTTTATTTTCTTTGGGAGAGTGGAGCCTTGGAAGGCAATGCCAGCTCTACCATTTGCTTCGTAAGACACTTGAGAAAGCAGAGAGTAGAAGAAAACACTCTCTTCTGAATACACTTCTGAGACCTCACCTCGTTATTTAGTGTTGGCAAACACCTTCCAAGACAGTGGTGGCTGAAATGAGCTGCCATCAGACTTGGTTTTCACGTTGCTGTATTAAACCAGGAGGTTTATTTCTGCACAAACACTTTCAGAGTGCTGTAGCTAACAGCATCTGCCTGCCCTTCTCCTAACTCGTGGTGCACGTGCATGTCAGATGTTTAGATTCTGCATATTTGCAGTGTCATCTGTGTGAGAAACTGCAGAGGAAAAAAAAATCATGGCCCTGCACTTGCCAGCGTGTTCCCTTTGCCTCCCAGGCATCTGAGAGGCTTCAGCCGGCCACTGTTTGAAACCCTGACACAGAAAAGTTTCCTTCTTTGCCTCCAAAGGGATACCAGCCCAAATCCAAAAGGGGAAAAAAAAGCCCAGACTGTTCAGCCTCTGTAAACAAGCTTAAGGTTTCGAACTCTGCAGGGCTTCGAGCTGGGACCTCAGCCATCGCTCCGACCGGGTGTAAAGCAGTAGTAGCCTTGGCAGGTTTGTTATCAAAGTGAGCACTTCTATCCAGGTCTAGATTGCATTATTGTTTAATCCAGACCATTATGTCTGTCACTTTTAATTCCCTTTATCATTGCTCAGCTGCCCTCTATGTGTGCTGTGTAGTAAGTCACACAAAATCTCCCAGGTGTTGATTTCATCCCTGTTTTCTAAAGATCTGGTGAGCAACACGTGAGTTGATTGACTTCATCCCTAACATTCTGTGATTTGGATATGGAAAAGTGAAAAGCAGTTGCCACATGCATGTAAGGATGCTTTGTGGTGACAGTCACAGAATCAGGAAGGTTGGGAAAGCCCTCCAAGATCAACTCCAACCATCTCCCCACCATTATCACGGCCACCAAACCATGTCCTGAGGTGCCACATCCACACAGTTTTGAACCCCTGCAGGGCTGGTGACTCCACCTCTCCCTGGGCAGCCTGGGCCAAGGCCTCACCACTCTCAGCAGAGAACTTGTTCCTAAAGTCCAATCTAGACCCCCCTGGTGCAAATTAAGCCCTTTTCCTCTCATCCTGGTGCTGCTTAGAGAAGGCACAGCCTGTGGCTGAGGGCAGTAGATGGAGGTCTTGGCACCCACAGGTTGTCTTCAGATGTTTCCCATTGCTTTGGAGCACCTGTATCAGCTAAGACAGCAAGAACAAAACATATAACTGCACAGAACAAAGATGCAATTAATTGTCTGTAAGGGATGCCACGTACACTGCATTTGTCACAGTTCAGCCGTGCGGTGACGTGTCAGAAATTGATGGAGGCTGTAAAATGGTGAGCCAGAGCAATTACTTCTTAAGTAGGTTTACCTTTAAGAAATCCCATTTATTAGCAGGGTTCATAACTATCATTTGGAGACTTTATTGGAAATTCAAACTTAACGTCCTCGTGATTTACAAGAAAGGCTGACGTAGAATCCCCCTCAAAAAGCAGAGGGATGCCAGAGCACTGGTAGTAGTCTGAATTTTACAGAGTGGAATCATTAGAAAATTATTTCCCATAGTTTAAGCTCCACCAGACTTGGGTAATTCTCCAGCTGGCAGTCAGTGCTTACACCTCTTGGCAGCCCTTAGTTTTTGAAGCTCCTTTGGCAAAACGTGAGGCAGGGGGTTCAGGAGGTTTGCTGAAGAGGACCAAAGCCAAGCCTCTGAGGTTGACTGGGAGAATGGGAGGAGCAGGGGAAGTTTTCTCCCGGTGAAAAACAACCCAACATGTTTGTATCAGCATCACTAGCAGATGCTATCTGCTTCTTTCCTTCCCCATTCCTTTCTGGTCTCTAGACAGATAGAAGGGACCTCTGGAGAGCATCGAGTCCAACCCCCTTGCCAGNCCTGCTGGCCACACTTTTCTTTATGCCCCCCAGGAGACCCTTGGCCTTCCTGGCCCCAAGGGCCCATTGCTGTTCCATGTTTATTTTGCAGTCCATTTTTCAGACGTTGGAAGTGTGATGGTTTTGATGCTCTGAAAGTGAAGGCAAAACATTTAAAGATTTCAGACTCTGCTTTAATCTTCTCGGAGGCAGTGGGATGCTGCAGTTGATTCAGTTGTGTTATTACTCATTTAGAAAAGTCTTGAAGTGATTATTTGGTTTGTCTTTTTTTACCTAATAAAACATCCTGAATGCTGGTTTTTAATTGTTGTTGTTTTTTAGCATTTCCCTGGTGACTGTTGTTCTCTTGAGGCTGTTCTCTGCTTTTCTCTGTCAGCTGGAGTTGGAGTCAGCCAGACAATAAGTTCTAGTGGAAATGTTATTTCCTCCTGTGTTTTGTGCTAACCAATGAGAGGGCACTGGCCAGTTCATCTTTATCTTAGAGAGTCAGTGAGACACTTCCCAAAGGAATTTCTCTCCTTCTCACTGATGAACACATGGAATTTTTTCCTTTCCATTTCACCCAACCAACACGTGTTGTCCCTGGCACATCTTCCTTAGTATCACCCCTTCTGCAGCACAGTCCTGTCCCAGTTTCACCATCTTTCTGTCAAGGATTTCCTCGATGAGGACATGGGCACAGTGGGTTAATCACACTGCTCTTGGGTCAACTGGAACAACTTTGACTGCACACTCGGTCAGCACGTGCCCAGAAAGTCCAACACATTTTCATCCCCAGATCTCCACACAACATTTGCCCAGTACCATTTGGATATCCAGCACCAACTGGTACTGCTCCAGCTGGGCTGCATGTCTGGGATTCTTGGATAGGTATTCTTGATTTTCAGTCTCCCAAAGAATCTTCCCAGGAGAAAGGTCTAAGGAAATATTTCACCATCAGGTCAGCAAAGACTTCATGAATGTAGAAGGGGTTTCCTCAGCTTGTTCTGTTACAGAGGAGTATGATGTAGCAAGCTTAATGTTGCTTTGTTCTGTTTGTATGTTTTCTGCAGTGTACATAAAAGTGGAAGAAAGGATGGACTGGTCAAAGAAAACCTCCTCTTACGTGGCTGCACCGTGAGGAACACAGAAGAGGTTGCAGGAATAGTAATCTATGCAGGTAGAAGCTGGTTTTCTCTCTGATGAGGCTTGACACCTTTCTCTAGCTTCCTTAAAATAATACTCAGGACTATCCATATGCCATCATCTGATGGAATTGCTCCTGCAGGGCACGAGACCAAAGCTTTGTTAAACAACAACGGGCCCCGTTACAAACGCAGCAAGCTGGAAAGACAGATGAATGCAGATGTCCTGTGGTGTGTCCTCATACTCATCATCATGTGTCTCTTTTCTGCCATCGGTAAGCGCTCTGTAAAAGCAGAAACTCAAGTATCAGACTCTGGAGATTGATGCCCTTAGCTCTGTCAAAACAGAAGGTGTCTGCCAAAACACTGGCAGGGGGACAGAGCAAACTGCTGGAGGTGGGAACAACCAAAAACCAGCTGAAGCCCTTGGTAATGGTGATGTGCTCACATTGGGAGTACAGGGGCAAAATCATTTCCTCACTTGGCTTAACTATTGGGTTTACTTTTCAAGAGTTCAATGCTGGCTTTAGCTATCAAGACGTAAAGGACCTGGTCAAATGTGGCTTGCAAAAGGCTGCCTTGGAAGTAGTGGCTTTTTTATTTCTGACATTTAGTGAAGATAGTTTGAATGCTTCTTAGTGTGGGGGAATTCTTCCTTGGTTTTTGTACCTTAAAAACATCAGGCACATCATTTTAGGTCTTTGAGGACTGCAAATCCTAGTGCTGTATTTAAAAGGCAGCTTTCTGTCTCTAAGTTTTCCCAAACTCCAGCTACTCCTCCTAGCAGTAACAATGGTACCAACCTCCTCATCTGTGTTCAGTTCTCAGCAGGATCAGTAAAAACTAACAAACAAACTCCATCTGAGCAAGGCTTACAATTTACTCTGCTCTAGCTCCTCAGCTTCCACGCTGTCGCCTTCGCTGATGCTTCATGAGCTGTGCAGACATGGTGGGTGAGATGAAAATCTCTTCTGCCTGCCTCCAGCTGACAGCTGGTTCAGTGAAGCTAGTTCAGGGGTAGCTAGCTAGGGACATACCCAGGGTGGTCAGTGGGTTTCTTTCATTGTAACACATCAAGTGTCACTGGAATGAATCTTCTCTGAAGTAATTTTGTCTGCTGATTCCAGAAAGAGCCTAAACTACTCATTTAGCCTAGCCAGCTCATTTGATTTAGATAAAGTTATGTGAAATGACTCTTGCCTGCTCTCCTTAGGGCCAGACAAACCCCTGTCTCAAACCCAAATCTCAAGGCAGGAAAAAACCTCTAGTTTGGGGGCATTTTTGCAGAATAGTTGAAAACAAATAACACTTCCCCACATATCTCAGCTCTAAGAACAAATACATTCCACAAGCATTTTTTCCATGGAGTTATTTTGCCTTTTTCTCTCTTTCTGCTCTTCTGCAGGTCATGGCCTATGGGTATGGCAATATGGTGAGAGGAAGAAACCAATTTTTGATGTTCCAGGGCCTGATGGCAAATATTTGTCTCCTGTTTTAGCCTCAGTGTATTTATTTCTGACAGCAATCATCGTTTTCCAGGTAATCAAGTTGTGCATGCTCTCACCTCTGCTTGCTGTAGTCCAGCTATCAGTGTACAGGAGCTGTAGCATCTCTTCTACCACTGAAACATGTGGGAGGCCACACACCCTGCCCCCTACAACACCCCAGCCCTGGAGAAGATCTGGGGGTGGTTCTCCACCGCTGGGGCTTGGAATCACTGGGTAGGGAAGCCAAGCAGCTGGGATCCCTTTCTAGGGATCAAACCACAGCACCATACCAGCTATTGGGAAGAAAATGAGCTTCACTCCAGCCAAAAGCAGGACACGTTACTGCCCTTAAAAAGACTGGCTTCTGTCCAGGTTTTGGTAAGCACTCTTCTAGACATCACAGTGCACCTCACCTCTGCAGTGCACCGCAAGTTTTCCTCATCTAACAGCAAATAAACTCTCTTCAAACATAATAATTTCACAGCAGACACTTAAAGTACATAGACTCTTTATGTTCTAATCCCAAGTTAATTAGATCTTACTACTTCATGTTACCCTTCCTTTTCTTTCCTCCTAATTCTCTGTGTATTCCAGGTTATGATTCCAATTTCTTTGTACGTCTCCATCGAAATAGTTAAGATCTGCCAAGTGTACTTCATTCATCAAGACAAAGATTTATATGATGAAGAAACAGACTCTCAGCTGCAGTGCCGAGCTTTAAATATCACAGAAGACCTGGGTCAGGTGCAGTTTATCTTCTCAGACAAGACTGGGACACTGACTGAAAACAAGATGGTTTTCCGCCGATGCACCGTCTCTGGGATAGAGTATTCCCATGATGACAACGGTGAGCTCCTGACCTTGATTCCTATCAAACACTTGTACTTTGGCCAATCTTAAGTAGATGGGAAAATGACACTGATCTGAAATGCCCTGAGGATTGTGTCCGGGTTTGGGCATCTCAATACAAGAGAGGTGGAGATGCTGGAGTGAGTGAAGGGGAGCAGCGAAGCTGGGGAAGGGTCTGGAGGGATTGAAGGAGCTGGGACTGGTTAGTCTGAGGAAGAGGAGGCTGAGGGGAGACCTCACTCCCTACAGCTGCCTGAAAGGACAGTGTAGAGGTTGGTGCTGGTCTGTCCTCCCAGCTCATGAGTGACAAACAAGGGGATGGACTCAAGCTGCACTGGGAGGTTCAGAGTGGAC
>VWZY01003052.1:69875-84258 GCA_013399075.1 Chloroceryle aenea
CATCCCTGGAGGGGTTTAAGGGTCATTGAGGTGTGGAGTTGAGGGACATGGTGCAGGGGCGAACTTTGCAGAGTAGGGTGAATGGTTGGGCTCCATGATCCTAAGGGGCTTTTCCAACCTGAGTGATTCTATGAAAAATCAAAAAGAAAAACCAAACCAACCCAACCAAATACCACAAAAGAAACAACCTGTGTCCCCCCAGCACCCCCTCTAGTCGCTGGTTTCAGGTCAGTGTGGTTTGATGGCTGCTCTCAGCTACAGAATGACCATCTTACCAGAGTGTTCTGACACATCCCCAGCGTGTTGTCAGGACAGGGAAAGCTTCTGGCTTCAGCCCCTGGTGCACTGAAGCACTGTGCACAGGGCTGACTGAAGCTAACTGAGCAGTGCTGCTGGTATCACTTTGTCTGGTGCCTCTGTAGGATACCAGCTGTGAGAGCAGAGTCAGATCAGTGCTTGACTGAATATGTGGAGCAGGATTATCCTTTGGTGCTGAGAAGGAACTCTAAGCAAAGCAGCTGCTTGTCATATTAGCAAGAAAGCTAACCTGATCCACAAGTGTATTTTATGTTGCCTTTGTCAGATTCTTTTCAGTGCTTCTGTGCTAAGGTGTCTTCAGTGCTCTCTGAACACTGCAGTCGAGGGAACATCCCCAAGCATCAGGTTCTTGAAACACTCAAAAGCCACTTTTTGTGACAAGGGAATGTGAGGGTTGTCATCCTGTCATCCCCGTGGCATCTCATCACCTTTTGGAATTCCAGAGTGGTTTCCTGGTTTGTGATTTGTGGGTAATTTGTGTTATTTTCCTCCAACGTTCTGTTATCATCTCGGACATAATGCATCCTAACTCTTTAAACCATCCTCTGCATGGAGGAAAACATTGATAGCTACAGTGCTGCATTCCTATTAGCAAAAAAAAATGTCTTGATCTACATAACACACAAAGATTACAGAGGTTTTTCACAGACCATGGCAGGAGTTCAGCTTACAAAGAAGAGAAAGAATAAAAGAAATAATCAAACCAGACTGGAGAACCTAAAACATGCTTGAGAGAGCTCCTAAGATTCCCTTTTGAAGTGTTGGATTATGGAGGGGTTGTTCTTTTTTCTCCTACTTTAGAGTAATACTGGACCTGACATTTAAATCCCTCTTCTTCACAAAACTGGGTGCTTGGGGAGTGTTGTTATCCCAGTGTTACAGACAGAGCTTAAGCAGGGAGGAGCTGCCACTCCCGACCTCTCTGGATCAGAAAGAAGAATTAGAATGGAGAGGCTGTTTCTGGACTAATTCTGCTTGTGACACTCTGATTAGTCTTCCTTTTCTTTTCCTCTTGCCCTGCCGTTGATTGCTTGCTTATTTAGATCCTTTCAGAGTGTGCCCTGCTCCCTGCAAGGAATGATGATGGTACTGCCAACCACAACAGTGCAGAAAGGGTATTTTTATGAGCCTGGTATCATCAGCTCCTACACAGGCTGAACTCAGGCTCCTCAGTTTGAGTTTCCAATCTTTCTTCCTTCAAATGTAATGTGTTTAAAAGCAATCTAAGGCTGTGCATGCTTTCCTCTTTGGATTTCAGCTTGCAGCTGTTAGAGAAAGCAGAGTGAAGCTGGCTACCACCTGAAGTGCCCAGTAAGGACAGGGAATAACCTGTTGCTTTCACATGGTTATGTTTGGGCATTCATGTAAATCCAGCCACTATAAGATTTCTGACAAATAGAGTATTTTAATTGACACAAAATGTATACCTATTATTTTATACACAGTATTTTATTCTTTTCTTTTTTTCTCTTCTACAGAAAATAGTTTTTTCTCTGTCATTCTCCTTATAAATGCTGATAACTTCTCTGGTTTTGTTCCCTATAATCATGATCAATAACATAACAGAAGCTCTTCTTCACTCAAGCCTTTTCTTGGCTCTCTTCTCCACTCTGATTTTCTAACTCCTTCAGATTTTCTGCTGCTGAAACCTTCTTGTTTAGATAGAGTAAGATGTCTATCACAGCTCTTTCTGGTTTGAGGGGGAGCATCAGCATTTCATTGCTGTGGGCTTACTTGTGAATGATTTGTCATCCTCTTTTCAGCGTCTGATACCAGAGAATCTGAACTGCCCTCTGAGGTTTTGGGACATATGTTCTGAGTGCTGCCATCCTGCTCTGCATGTCAGGTTTTGCTGAAGGTTCATTAATTAGGAAATTCTAAACCCTATCACTTGGCAATCCGAGGCTGCTGCCCATGCAAGGAAACCAAGTTCAAGGCACCTGCCTTTCCTTGCCTGTGTCAAACATGTTAGGCTGTTTTCTTCACTTACCTGAGCAGTTTTTCTGGCACAGTGCTTTGTTACTTGGACTCAAACT
This sequence comes from Chloroceryle aenea, assembly GCA_013399075.1. Lineage (NCBI taxonomy): Eukaryota > Metazoa > Chordata > Aves > Coraciiformes > Cerylidae > Chloroceryle > Chloroceryle aenea. The sequence continues at coordinate 72,230 of VWZY01003052.1, forward strand.
CTGAATAGCACTTCAGGTGAAGAAAGGAGTTGAAAATTGTTGTGCAGGGGTCAAGATTCCAAACCTGCAGATAGCAGGTCGTTGTCTGCTGTAAAAGCAGGTAGCTCAGAATGGAAATATCCCTTCTCTGAGCTCTCGAGCCTCAGTTTGTTATTCTACCCTGCCTGGGTAGCAGTGCCTGTTATTCCACTTGCTTGACCCTTCTGGTGGTAAGATCCTGCTTTCAGTTATGGATAGCTTTACAAGACTTTATTTGGTTCAAGTTTTCCATGCCAGATGTGTGCCTCGGGCATGAGTTCAGGGGGAGAAATTGCAGTCAGAACAGCTCCATTCAGCCATATCCAAGAACAAGGCTGAGATCTAACACAGGGGCTTTTCCCATGCTAAGAAGTTCTGGCAGATTTTCCTCTGAAGTCATCTAGAAGCCTGGGGCTCAGCCGTGCATGCACACAGAGGGAGAAAGTTATGCCTGCAGTGGCAGACTGAGGGCTGAAATCCTCAGAACTTTAATTTTCTGTTGAAGCATCTCTGCTGCATAATCTGGGACTGCTGCGTAGCTGTAATTACTCAACACAAATGTTCTCTGTGCTGCATTCTGAGCTTTTCTCCCTAGAGTTCCTTCACAGTTAGGAGCAGCGATCCCATTCTTCTCTTTTCCATGGGGATCATTACACCACGTCAGCAGCACCATCATATCTGAGCTCCTTCCACTAGTGCACTAAACCAATGCATGTGGCTTCCCAGGCGTGTGGCTTGGTTTTTTTCCATTCTTCCTCTCCCTGTGGACACAGGGCACGGTTGCTTTGGGTGCTGCTTCAAAGGCATACACTCCAGGGTGTTAGGGTTGGCGTGTTTGAGGAGACAAGTCCTTTCCTTGGGTGGTGGAGTCCTGATTTTCATCAGGAGTTGGTTCCACGAAGCCGTGTCAGTTCCCCGTGTGGAAGGTGAGCGTTCTGGTGAGGAGGGGAAGTTCTGGTTTGCATCAGACATGGGCATGTTAATCAGGGACTTCCTCACTTACCTGCACTTTACACAGGGTTGAAATCATTAAGTGCTCTTTAACCTAAGGATTTATTACTTTTTTTTTTGAGGCAGTAAAGGGAAGGAGGGGTGGGTTTTGTTAATTTGCTGGAGAAAACGGTGTCCTCCAGAATGCTCTACTAGCTCCAAGTTTCTTCTGAGGCTGATGGCACTACACCCAGAAGTATTGCAGTGTTTTAGTTTAGGTGACAAAACCATGAACAACAGAGGCCAAGACATTGCACCGGAGTGGGACAGAATCCCTTGGCCAACTGGAGGTGGTACAAAGTATTCCTCACGGGCACTGCTGTGCGAGAGCTCATCCCCAGAGAGGGATCCAGGAGAGCTTGTGAAGGCTGAGAGGGAAAGTGTGAGTGTCCTCAGCAGCAGTTCCATGATGCAAGCTGGATCAAACATTCCTCATTCCAGAGGTCACGTGTAATATTTGGTGATGGAGTTCACGCTGCCCACTGGGGCCCTGTGGAGACAGTGCTGATAGGGATGGAATTGCTGTTCCCTAACGGGATGTTTGTATGGCTGTTAATCATCTGGTGACTTTGCAGTGACTGGAGAACATTGAGCATCTGTGGGACGTGGTTCCTCAGGCCTGTTTTAGACATCTGCCTTGGTTGTCTAACGCGCGCCTGTTTCTCTGTGGCTTAGAATTCCAAATCCAGGTGAAGAGAATTCCCACCTCACCTGCAGTCTTCAGTCTGTTCTGTTGTCTCCTGCAAGGGTTCTTCATGATCTGCAGGGTTAATTCAGGAGCAGGGTATACCATGGACCACTGCAGTGAAGAATGATTGTCCCATTCAGACATCTCCTGGGCATTTATGGAACGCCCATTGGCACTGTACTCTGGGTAAATCCCAGAGTTACTCTTCCAGTCAGCACTCCATCCTAACTCCAGAGAATATTTACACTAAAAAAAAACAAAGTTGAATTGTTGCCTGATGTGTAAACCTACCCTGCCATTCCATAGCTCTTCCCTCAGGCTGGGAGCCAGCTCCTGACTGTTCTGGGAACTACCTGTGGCCCTCAGTCTGCCTGCTGATCCCGGAGGCAGTAGGTGCCCAAAAGCTGACTGTGCTTCTGCAAGTTGTTATGTGGCTGAGCTACAACCAGCTGCTCCTGGCCTGACGTTACTCCTGGTGGTTTTCCAGATGCTGAATGAATCCCACTCTTGCCTACAGGGTGTGATCTCTGGGGTTATTCTGGTTTCTGTGACATTTTAGCCACTCATTGTATGCAACTTGTGATGATTCCCAAGCTGAATCTCTATGGATCAGCCACACGACTTTTCAACCACTGCAGTTTTCATTCTTTGCATTCCTTCACCTTCCTTCCAGTGACTGGGGAAAACCTAGATGACATAAGAAGTTTACAAGGGTGAGGGCAGATGATTTAAACCTCAGTGCTGTTCTCTCACCCAGCAAAGTTTCTTAACCAGTAAATGTGAGGAAGAAGGAGTTTCTTTCTGCTGTCTCCTTTCTCTTGCTGAAGCTTGGCCAGCAGATAATCTTCACAGGAAAAGCAATATATTTTTTAAAGTCTCTTTCTTTGTTTGGGGGGCTTTTTTGTAGTGGCTTTTTGTACGTAGTGAAGGGAATGTAGCCTGTGTCTGCACACTGTGGGAAAAAAAATAATTAAAAAACACCAAACAAACATGAAAACCACAAACAAAACCAAACCCAGAAACAAACAAACCCCAAAACAATGGAGGAATCAAGAAAACTTTCTGTAAATGCAGCTGTTGCTTCCAAAGGGACATCTCATCTGCTGCTTTTTCCATTTGAAGCATCCTCAGAAATCAGGACAGTCCCTTTAGTCCTTCCCTGGAGAGATCAGACCTTTAGCAGAACAGGGTGCTTCAGACACCCTGTAGCTGGTTGGTTGTCTCTCTTGACACTAGTTATTGCTTTTTGAAAGAAATTTCACTGGTGGATGAACACAGAACCGGTGCCAGCAGGTGTAGAACTAAGTACACTGGAAGGGTATCCCCAGGAGCAGCCCCATTTTACCTCCTCTGGAAGACAGAATTCCTCCCATTTAGAGACAGGGATACTTTAAGCTTATCAAAAAATCTGAAAAATCTCAAGAAAAAGAAGAATGATCTCCATTTTCAGTGGAGTAAAGAGTTCTTGATGAAGGACTAAAGGTTGCTCGTTGTAATCCTGCAGGGATGCCAAGGTGGGAGAGGAAGGAAACTCGGTGTTTTCTAATTTAAAGACGTGGAATTATAGGGAAGAGGTTGGAAAGTAAATCAAGTTAGGATTATGGCAGCACACTTCTGCAGATTTATAGCACGCGAGCTGCTTGGCTCTGTCTTTATAGAGATGCCAGAGTGCACTTCCAAGTGAAATAAGCTCACACTCATAAAATAAGAGGGAAGGAAGGTGCTGTGGTGGTCTGAGCACCGCACGTGTGGGAGCGTTCAGTAACCACTGGATTCAGCAGCACAGGGTGAAGGGGGTTACCCCATGGAGCCCACACACTGACAGATGGATTACCCTGGGTTAGGGGCTCTGTGGTTTCATTCTGCTGGAGGGGAAGTTCTGTGGAGGTTCCTGATCCCACCTGAGTAGTCAGTGGACCCTCTGGCTGGGAGACAGCAGTGTCTCCTCCGTCAGCCTGCGTGCTGGGTGCCTCCTTGTTAACATGGGAAGCAAAACAAAAGCAAGCAAAACCCTAAAAAATAAATAAAGGGGGTTTTAAGATGAAAGAATGTCTCTTCAAATGCTTAGCAGCTACTGCAGCATTTTTATTTATAGCTTACTGTTGTCTTCTGCAAGATGGAAGAGGGTTTATGGACGAAGTATTAATTATTGTTTCTTCTTTATGCCATAAATACAAAAGGAGCACGGGTACAAAACGAATTGCAGCTTCTCCGAGTTGTTTGTGTCTTTGCCCTTAATATAAAACCCTCTCTCAGACAAAAGATCAAGGCCATCAATCTGCAGCGCTGGAACTGAAAAGCATCCCACAACAATCTCTTGCAGGTTATAACGTTGGTAGGGAAAGGTTGTGAAAGGGAGAGGGCTGAGTGGGTGGAGAGAACAGCGTGTTCCCAGCCCAGCACGCTGCTCGCAGCTCAAGCCTTGTGACCTCTGGCCATAACATAACAATGGAACCAGCTTTCATTATTTCTTCCAACTTCTTAATTCTTGCTGCAGAGTATGGTAAGAGTGCACTTGAGAAAACGTTGCAAGGTGCTACAGTTTGGTTTTTATCAGCAAGCTTACCGTGGTATAAACTGAACTCACACCGTTTCTATCTGAAGGATTAGATTTGACTCGTTCCAATGAGATTCTGGTCTTCTATCTACTTACAGTTCTTTCTGCTTTTTCTCAGGAAGATTTAAACAAACGTGCTACAGCCAAAACCTGTGCAGAGAGCAAGAGATGACTGGTATTACAGGGACTAGAAAGGACCATGCCATTGGTATAATGCTGATCAGAGAGTCAGGGCATGGTGGGGACAGAAGGGAGCTCTGGAGAGCATCGAGTCCAACCCCCCTGCCAGAGCAGGGGCACCCAGGGCAGCCCACACAGGAACAGAGCCAGGGGGGCTGGAAAGTCTCCAGAGCAGGAGACTCCACCAGCTCTCTGGGCAGCCTGGGCCAGGCTCTGTCACCCTCCCAGGGAAGAAGTTTCTCCTCCTGGTGAGGTGGAACTTGCTGGGTTCCCNCAATAATAAATAAGCTGCAGCATTAGGAGACAGCTTTTGCTGTGTTGAAGGAAACCAAGTATTTTTAGAAGTAAGAAACAAGAAGGAGCACTGAGGAACACAGCGAGCTGGGGCAGGCATGGCTGCGTCGTGCATGTGAAATGTGTTCCCTGCTGAACCGTGGAGTTTTTATATGTGGCATAAAGTGACAATCAGTTCAGGGTCTTTGGAGTCATGTATTTCAAGATGTATTTTCAGCGCAGAATTTTAAACTAGGTGTGATTATTAAAGAAAAACATCTCCTTCCTTTAAAACCTCTGCTCAGAAGGGAGTTGGACCAACTGGGCAGCACATTTTGTAAAGCTGAAAAGAATAATTGTATCCAGTCCTTTTCCTGTCAAGAAATATTACCTGCTAGGAGAAGAAGTGCAGCATTCTGTCAGTCTACCATTCAAATACCCATCATCCACAGGGTAGAAGATTATCCCTATGGCAAATCCAAGCTTTTCTTAGGCTTGTCCTGAGACAGGCTGAGCATCCACCCGTCGTGTCAACTCTCCTTGAGACTGGGTTTGCTGCTAAGAGCTTCAGTGGAGGTGAGGCACAAGAATGTGCTTCTTACAATTGATTTTAGTCCTAAAACATCAGTCAAGTGCACTGGTGTGTCACCTTGAGCTGTGGCTCTGGCAGCATGTAACTAGGAACCTGCAGAAGGTAATTAGGGCAGAGCTGGCGCTGTCAGAAAGGACAAGGTAGGCACTGGAAGGAAAAGGCAACAGTGCCCTTGCTCAACCTCTTTCCCACCACTTAACACAGAGGAGGAGTGTGAATCACACCACGTAATGCTAGTGAAGCAAACTCCTCAGCCATCCACAGTTAGTCTTCATCAGCCTTCCACTGTTAGCCTTCATCAGCCATCCACCGTTAGCCTTCATCAGCCATCCACTGTTAGTCTTCATCAGCCTTCCACCGTTAGCCTTCATCAGCCTTCAGGCTTGGGCTGCAGGGCTGTGTTTGAGCCATGGGGCAGAAGTGCTCTGCAGTGTGCCCTGCAGCCTCTTCTCCATGTCTCCAAACGTGCTTTGGCCCTTTCTACCTCCATGGCTGGAGTTTTCCTCCAGCGAGAGCCGGGCGGCGGCGCGGGATGTGGCAGTTGGAGCAGCAGCTCCCACATTTCCGACAGAGCCGGTACGTGTTGCCGGGGGAGCTGCAGACAGCTCTGATGTACGATGATACTGATAGGGCTGTCCCCACGTACTGCGTGTGGTCTGATTTCAGCTCCTCCCACTGCTTTCTGGCAGCTAAAGCAAGTTTGAAAATCGCAGCGGATGACGAGGGCGGGTTTTTCTTTGATTGCGAAACGAACGGCGGTACGAGTGATGCCATGCCAAGCACCACGTGTAACACAAGGTTTTTTTCCTCAGGAAGCATAAATAGTCTCTTTCTTTGTTGTTTGGTTTTGTTTTGTTCCATTCTTGGTTTGGTTTGTTGGTTGGTTGGGGTTTTTTTGTTAAATACCTGAATAATTTCCTAACGTGCCAGTGGTTTATCATTTGACAGTAGGAGAACCTAATTCCTTACACCAGAGAACCAAAACAAAGCCAAGTGTGTAACTTTTACTGTATATCTGGACAGTGTGAATTATTTTGAGAGCCTAATGAAAAGCCTTCCAGTCAATGCCCAGTGAAGGAATAAAGAGATACCTGTTAAAGTGCCATGTGCTTGCCAACTGAATAACCCAGATTATTAAATGCCCACGATCTTTAGCAATGGAAAAATATGTATCAGAGGTAAGCAGAGTGCATCAGACAGTGCAGAGGGGCTGGGTTCTCCAGCTGGATTCCACACCTTTTCTTTCTGTTTCCTTTCTGACTTCTGTATATCAGACTACCAGGGTTGGATTAATTGCTGTAGGTGGCTTCTTGACTGAAGAAGCATTCCTCAAAATTGCATCGTTTGGGAAAACCCTTTTGTTCTGTGTACACAAGGTGCTGCTCACTGCAGCAAACTGTGATAGGAGCACCTGATTCTGGTGCTGCTTGCTACACTCTCCTGCTTATCATGCTGTTCAGAGAGGAAGGGATGGAGTCCAGGGTGAGTTTAGCATCCATGTCCCTCCCCTTGTTTCTCAGCCACATGTAACGTACGCAACGTTTCTCCCTCTGTGTTTGTACTGATAGCCAAACGCTTAGCCATGTACCAGGAACCTGATTCTGAGGAAGATGAGGCAGCCCCAAAAGGAGGAACTCTATCCCAGCGTGATAGTATCTGCAGCCATCAGAGCATCAAAGTAATCCACAGAAGCCAGAGCACCAAAACCCACCGGCGCACGGGTAGCAGAGCAGAAGCAAAAAGAGCCAGCATCCTCTCGAAGCACACTGCGTTCAGCAGCCCCATGGTGAGTCGTGAACACTGAATGCACAGTGTCGTGGAATCACAGCACGGTGGGGTGGGAAGGGAGCTCTGGAGAGCATCGAGTCCAACCCCCCTGCCAGAGCAGGGGCACCNAAAGGACCCACTGCTGTCCCAAGGAGAACTTACTATCCACCAAGACTCCCAGGTCCTTCTCCATGGAGCTCCTTTCCAGCAGGTCAACCCCTAACCTGTACTGGTCTCCTGTATCTTCATAGGAAAAATGTCCTATAAATGGGAAAAGTGAAGAGATCTGTAGCACACTGTGCACATCTTACAGACCTCATCTTAGTATTTGTCTTCTGTAGTCACATCTGTTTGTACAAAACCAGTAAGTGTTGGCAGATCTTTATCTAAATACTTTATGGGAGCAAGCTAAAGGTAAAGACATTCTGAAACCTTTGTTCTAGTTGTACCTTGGCTTGGAAAACAAATGTGTGCCTGCCCTTTATCTACAGAAGCTGAGAGAGGAGTAAGGTTTGAGGTCATGTCCTTTTCCACCGGGAGGCTCATGATTGACTCTTCATTGTCTATGGAATGGGTGTCTTACAGTCCTCTCCATGCCCACTCTGGTGGAAGAGCAGTGTAAACCTCTTGATATTGACACTGCTTGGGATGCTTTGAGTGCCTGTTGCTGCTCTGGCCATTTGTGGAATCACAGACACCAATCCCTGCTGTTTATTACTAGGAGAAAGACATCACACCCGACCCCCGCTTGCTGGAAAAGGTGAATGAATGTGCAAAGCATCTGGAGATCATGAGGAGCCAGGAACAGCCCTTATCTCATCTGAGTCCAGAACTATGTGATATTTTCGACTTCTTCATCGCTCTGACCATATGTAACACAGTTGTGGTGACTGCCCCCAACCAGCCACGACAGAAGGTGGGTGAAAGCATGAATGGTACANATCCCTCCATGAGAGTTTAAGCCTCTTTTGCACTGATACCAATTTATCTTGTAAATGGGGAAATTAAACCCCTCTGTCCCAGCAAGAAGCAACTGCAGGTAGTTGTGAGACACCTCTTGGAACCACTATGGGATTGAGAGGGTTTAGTTGAGCTGTAGCCAAGTGGAATCTGTCAGCTCTTTCCCTTACCTTCAAGGGGAGTTAGGCATTCAGCAACGATTTCAAGATTCTATGAAACTCCCCTGGTTTCTTGTACTGCCACTCACTCATTTAATACGTAAATGTGGAAACTACTTTGTAAATGTGCCAGATCCCAGCAAATCATATAAACTGTCTGTGAATGGTTTGTGCCCATGGATTAAATTGAGAAAATCTGAAACATCTTTAATTAATTTTTCTAAAAAAAAGAGAATACACTTGAAAAACATTGCTTCAAACCCTCAAAATGTGTAAAAAAGATGCATCTTAAGCTTGATATGAGAAATGATGATCATTACTGCCTAAATTGCCCTAAACCAGTGTTGCTGATGAATGGGGATTTCAAAAATCCAATCCCAAAATGATCTGTAAGACAGAATATCCTGGAATGTAGTGTTAGACAGCAGCTGGAATTTCCATTCTGGAGAATATTCCATGATTAGCTTCTGCTCCAGATTGGAATAAAGTGAAGTAGTCTGCAGTGGTTTTGTGCCAGGGAAGCATTTGGAGAAGGCTCAGTCCTCTGTTTTGGGAATGCCACACTGTTATGCAGTCATTTAATATATACTGGTAGGAATTACACTGCTCCTGCTGATAACATTGTACCTGCAAAAAAAGATCTATTTAAACTGAGCTGAGTGATAAAACGGAGTCAAAATGCTTCGATGCAGGAAGGGAAGAGAGTGGAAATGACTTATTTCACTGCATTCCTCTTGAGAATGTTGTTGACACTGGCTTAGTCTCATAAAAACCCAACTCTGATACCACACTTCTCCATAGGAAACTCTGGCACTCAGGGGGGTTTTGTGCTTGCACTGCACATGCACAAAGAATGCCAGTGTGCCTGCTCACCGCGCCGCTGGTGCTGCTCTGTCCATCAGTCAAGCTGAGGAGCTGATGGAAAACATGGTTTTAATCCAAACAGAGGTGCTTTCTCATGTAGGCAGGGTTCTGAAGTTCCAGTAGGATTTTTGCTGTTAATTTTATCCCCCTACTCTCCTTTCTCCAAATGGAAATGCCATTACCTTTTGCTCTGGGATCAATTCTTAAGCCGGAGCTGCTCAGACCGACTATTAATTGCAAAATTCTTGTACAGCTTTTCTTTGAGTTTTGTTCACTGATTTCTTCCCCCCTCCCTTCCCAAGGTTCGGGATCGATTTGAGCTCAAATCACCCGTGAAAACCATAGAGGACTTCATACGAAGATTCACTCCCAGCCGCTTGACCTCTGGGTCCAACAGCAGCAGTTCCTCGAGCCTGGCCGCCAGCAAATCTCTGCACAGGTTTGGGCTCAGCCTGCTGTCACCTGCATCTACAGACAGCACTTTGTTGAAGCTGGAGGAGAAGTTGGCCTACTCTGCACAGATGAACAACAATGGCTACAGCTCCCAGCGAGGCCGGGCGGCCGTGGGGAGCGGAGCTGAGGAGGGAGAACTCCGCTATGAAGCGGAGAGTCCGGATGAAGCTGCTCTTGTCTACGCAGCAAGGGCTTATAACTGTTCCCTGGCTGGCAGGCTGTCTGACCAGGTCTCTGTGGAGCTGCCTCACCTGGGAGCGTTGAGCTTTGAGGTGTTGCATACGTTGGGCTTTGATTCCGTCAGGAAGAGGATGTCAGTGGTGGTCAGACATCCTCTCACAGATGAAATTAATGTTTACACTAAAGGAGCAGATTCCGTTATGATGGATCTTCTGCTGCCCTGCTCTTCAGGTACACACTTTACTTACCTCTCTGGGAGTGGGGGGAGCTGGCTCTGCTTAACTGCTGAGAAACTCCTCCTGTCTTCTCTAGCAAGTAGACCTGCCTTTCTTGTGAAGTAAGGAATGGCAGAGTGGCAGCTCTCTCTCCTTTTATGACACTTGGGGAGTATATCGATTTTTTTGGTAACAAATTACCAGTTCCTTTCCTTACAAGAATGAGTGAAATTAACTCCTGTACCTGTTCTTCTACTTGCAAACTTGACTTTGAAGGAGTGTCTTGAAACCCTGCCAAAGCATGTCACATTTCTCCAGGAAAACCTGCCTGGCTATTGGAGATTTTATATGAAACCCAAACACCTCCTATTGCAGCTCCCTTCTCCCTTTCAGTTGTGACTCTTTCAGTCCTTTTGCTACAATATATTTGCATAAATCAACATATTTCTGCCAGTTTGACTATGACACTGAAGGGCACTGTGAAGCAATCAGCTGTGAACACAGAAGGGTTGTGGCAAAAGGAGGGGTTTGTCACATTGACACGGTGCTGAGGGATATGGTTTAGCTGAGGTCTTGTCAGTGTTGGGTTAAAGATTGGGCTGGATGCTCTTAAAGGTCTTTGCCAACCTAGGGAACTCTGTGCTGTGATTCTGTGAACATGGGGTACTTCCCTAAACCACGGAGACATCTCCAGCTCCCAGATGTCACATGAAGCAGGGACAACTTGAAACAGAAGTTAGCTGTAGTGGGATGGATTCAAGGAGAACCCTGTCAGCTTCCAGAAGCTAGAAGAGGCACAGGGGTCTCGGTTTGCACGAATCAGTTGGCACCTAATTTACTGCATTTCCAACCCTGAATTTCATCCAGTGTTTCCAGGTTGCCCAGGATGAATGGACAGAGCCCAGAAGTGCTGGAGGTGCTTCCCACGTTCCACTACTGCATTGACTTTGCGGTTACTTGGACAGGAGTTGGAGTAAACAATTGTGAAAGGCTTACACTGTGTCACTTGAGTTTAATGAAAGACAGAAAAATGTTGGCATTAGTTTTCTGTTTACAGCCATATAAATCAAAGCAGAGCCAGAAAATGTAAGAACAACTTGTCCTTAACTAACAACAAAGTATTCATGAGTAATCTTCTAGTAAAGATGTGGTATCTCAGAAGGTACACAGAGCATCTGTGGAAACTTGTTTCCCTCCAGAATACCACCAGAGAATTTGTAATACTGACAATCTCTGGTAAGCTCTAGAAAAGAATGCTTGGAAATGGAAGGTGGCTTTGAAATTGTGCCTTTTATCTTTTTTAGCCCAAATTGGACTAGGAGCTTTAGTGTATTTTGCCTTTGCAGGCAGTGTGAACTGCAGCCTCTGGAACCAAATAAGCAGTTTCTTTTGTTTTCTAAGCCCCACAAGCCACTGCTGGCTTCAGTGCTTCAGGTATTCTGTACTTTCAGCAGACCTGCCTAGAAAAGGTCTGGCATTTCTGCTGAGCAGCTCCCCTGCTGGAACTGGATTCACTCTCTACCTGCACTGTCCTCATGTCAGAGGATCTCTTGTCAGTTCCTGTGGGAACAGCATCTTTTGCCATTCCAGGGGAGTATTCCCCAGGTAGATGGAGCCTCAGATGGATGCTGTGGCTATTGCCTGTACTGCTGGATCTGTCAAGACAGATAATCCCACTGCTCATTTTCTTCTCTCCTCGCGTGCCAGGGACATGTAAATTGCACACCAGTCACAGTTGCAGCTTGAGACTTTGTGGTACTCGGCCCCTTCCACTGAAGGTCCCAGGCAACACCGTGTCTGTGGTGTCCCAACTCAAACATCACCACTGAGTCCTAGCAGACACAAAGGTCCCTGCTAAGGAGGACATGGATTTTACATTATGATGTCAGGAGCAGCCAAAATCAGAAGTAAAACGATTCTGTTGGGGCTTCAGTTGTGTCCTACAGAACATGAGAAGTTGCCATGAGCTTTGAAACTCAAAAAGTTCCTCAATTCATAGAAACAGAACTGTCTGGGCTGGAAGGGAGCTCCAGAGGTCACCTGGTCCAACCCCTGCTGGGAGCAGGGACAGCCTCAACCAGAGCAGGGTGCTCAGAGCTCTGTCAGCCCCACCTTGGATGTCTCCAGGGGTGGG
>VWZY01003053.1:0-26211 GCA_013399075.1 Chloroceryle aenea
GCCACGCTGCTTTGGATGCAGCCATCCTTCTGGGCTTCAAGCGGACACTGACAGTTTGTGTCCAGCTTTTCATCCACCAGTACCACCAAATCCTCTACAAGGCTGCTCTGAATCCCTTCGTTCCCCAGCCTGTACTGGTACCAAGGAGTATCCCAACCCACATGCAGGACCTTGCACTTGGCCTTGTTGAACCTCATGTGGCTGGTTCACACAGGCCCCCTTCTCATGTTTGTCCAGGTCTCTCTAGTTGGCACTTAATTTAGGAAGTTGAGGCTTCAATCACTTATTTCTAGGCGATGCCTGTCTGTTCCCCTCGATTTTCCATCACTTTCTTCCTCTCACATTGGCTGTGCCTGCTCTCTTAATTCATCGGCTTTCTTACTTTTTGTGTTACTTTGTGCTGTATCTCAGTCCCACTTGATTGAAATTTGTCACTGGTATCAGTTACTGTCTCATTCAGCTCCTTCCTTTGCTGATACCTTACTGTAACCTTAGAAGGGTGAAAAATGTGCTGATTAAGGTAAGGAAATCGGGCTCCCATGCTGAGCTCCCCATCCCACTTGCTGGTTTTCCCAGTGTGTCCCGACAGTAAGGCCCACAGAGGAGGTGGGATTCACTGCATTGCCAGTGTAACGTGCAGGGTTTCAGCTTGTGCTTCACGGGGCCCAGTGAGCACAGACCTGCTCACAGGGGGTACCTTTGCTCAGACAGCACAGGGCGAATGTGTCATTTACAGATGGCTTAAAACTTCCTTTGCACTGCAGTAGGGAATGGTACCTATTTGCAGTGTACCTTTAGAATGTCATTTAGTTGGAAGACAGAGAACATGTCTGAACTTTTGTTTCAGGATTTTGGTGTAACGTATATTAAAAGAATTCTGGGAAAAAGGAATTCACTTGAACTTTCTTTTCTCATGGAAGCAGACGAATGAATCCATTTCATCCTCCAGGTTTTACTCGCGTGCCATCACCTGCCTGTTAAATAGTGAAAAGTCAATTTATTCCTATTCCTCATCACACCAGCGTCACTCCCCTGAACCTGGAACCTCCCTTGCCTCTTTTAGGATACAAAGAAAAAAGGCACCTTCCTTTACGAAGGGAAAGGAGTTGATCCTCTGTGCCATACCAGCATAGATAGCACTACTTTATCTAAAATATTATTGAGAAGTCTTTTTCAGTAGAGGAACAGCAGTAAACAAACATTTATTTGGTTCACTATGAGAGTGTGCAGGTGGGAGCAAGATTCCTTTCCAGAAATTCTTGTGTAGCTACTTAAACTGTGAATCATAGCTCAACTATTGCTTATTTATAGCCACATCATATTTTTTATCCCTTGAAATACAGATCAGGGGGCACAAAGTGCTTTGGAAAGATAGCAGTATTCTCATTAGTAGGACAGAAGGTTGAACTTGTGCTCCTTCTGGAAAGAGAAGAGGTATCTGTGACGCAGGGGATGTGGGTGTCAGTAGAACTCGACCTGCCAGTTTTGTGTATTGCACCCTTAAAAATAACAAAGTCTGTAAGAGGGTTTTTCCGGCACTGAGCATTACTTTGGGGGGCAGGGGGTGATGAAACGGTGTCTGTCTATATTGGTACAAGTTGTTCCTCTTCCCAAATGAGGAGAGTTGGTGGCTTGTAAGGAGAAAATCAAGAAAAGCGTATTTCATTTTGCATGTTCACAAACAGCATGGATTATCAAAAGGATTCTTAAAAAGAATTCACATTGGAAAATGAGACCGAGCCGCTTTGGAGCGGCCAGAACCTGTGTGTTGGGCTGCAGGCTCTGGGGGTCCCTGACAGCTGAAGCACCAGAACCTGTGTGTTGGGCTGCAGGCTCTGGGGGTCCCTGACAGCTGAAGCACCAGAACCTGTGTGTTGGGCTGCAGGCTCTGGGGGTCCCTGACAGCTGAAGCACCAGTTGCTTCAGCAGCTGGATGGGGAGCTGGCTGCTGGGCAGGGTGCAGTGCGTGTGTCGTGCAGCGGAGCCATCTAGTGGCAAATGTCGTCATTTGTCTTCCAGCTTGGCTGGAAAACTTGCTGCTGTGGAGCTCTCTCTTAATTAACAATGAAAATATCTTCATGATCAACACTCCTGTTGCCAAGTTTGTACTTGCTCATTCACTTAATTCATCTGAGCTTTCTTCTCTGAGAGACTAAACTATGGGGATTCAGGCTTTTCATTTTTGTGAAGCAGTGCGTGCCAGTGCAAAACTGGCTTGGTTTATTTTTTGAATGAAGATTTCTTATTACCTGCACTTTCTGCTTTGCCCTTACACAAATTAAACTTGAGATTATCCCATTCAGCATTTACAGATTTGACTAGGTGAGTGTGGAGAAAAGCATCTCTTCCTATGGCCTGTTACTGAAAGCACCAATTTTTTTTATTATTATTACTATTTTTTAATTTTTTCTTCCAAAATGCTGAATACCTAATTAATCTAGAGAGCAGAAGATAAGAGCATGTACCAGGTTTGAAGTATTCTAACAGTGAAAGACATACATGGGTTTATGTTCTGGTATTTTAGTACAATGTTTTTAGTAAATATTTAGGTAATGCTCCTGGCTTGTATTTGGTAAGCAGTAAGGTTTCAAAGCATTTGGAATAGAAGGTAATGTAAATGTGTCTAGGAGAGCTTTAAACTAGGAATGTCACAAGAGGGAGATGACAGCCAAGAAGCAAGTGAGGAAGTGGGCCATCAGGTTGTCAAGCAAAGAGGTGAAGATGCTGGGGACAGGAGACACCTCATGGTCAATAGTNTGGGACAGAAGGGAATCATCTCAAGTCTCTGCACATAAATACGGGAATGCCTGCAGGGCAGCATGATGGGGAGAGCTCTCATGCCTTTTTTGAGGGCCTCTCTGAAGTCCTTGTGCATATGCGTGGGCAATAAACAGGAGGAATTTGAGGTGTCTCTGCAGTTTCAGGGCTATGGTCTCATTGTGGTCACAGCCACATGGTGGGATGGCTCCCAGGAGTGGGCTGGAGTGCTGCATTTGTTGAGTACAAGCACTTTGGATAGGTTGGGAGAGCACAAAGGTCAAATTGTCTTTGTTGTCAAGTTGAGAGAGCAGCAGGGATGCCTGGAGCTCTGTCTTGGGAGGAAGGGAGAGCTGGTTTAGAGGTTATGGTCAGGATTTGCAGGCAGACCTATGTGGGCAGTGTTTCAGTGGGTGCCTGCTACAGAATGCCTGTCAGAGAAGAAGCAGCAGTTGAGGCTTTCTCTGGACAAGTCTTGGAAGCCTCACAGATGTAGGCCCTCCTTATGGGGCACCAGCACCCTGTTATCTGCTGGAAGAGCATCACAGTAGATTTACTCATGGCAGATTTACTCTAAATATTTTGTAGTTGTTACTTGAAAGATTTCTGTGTTTTCCTACTTTGGCTGCTCCCCACTATTGACCCTAAACTAAGCTAAGACAATGCTTTCCTAAGAGATGTGCTTGATCAGAAGATGCAGCTCGCTCTTTGTGGATTCCTTGGTCAACTTTTACCCTTTTATTCCTTGGGAACTTTTATCAGCTTCTACCACTTTCTTGACAATCATACTGACCAGCCTGTATTGAATTGGGAGTATTTTTTTCATGTGTCTTGAGGATGGTATATGATCATTATTCTTCCTGTTTTGTAGAGCTGCCCTAGTTCAAGCTCTTATTTAGGAGGTAGCTCACAGGCAGAAGTCTCCCAGGAGAGCATTGTGGGAATATTTGGAGGCAAGGTGAAAGTTACAGAATGTTACTGGTTTTAATAGGTGTGGGTATTAAACACTTGCAATGCCAACATGTGGTAAGTGGTGCTGGAGAAAACCATCTCCATTACCACATTATCCCCATGCCATTTCACCACTCTGCACTTAATATGGTGAATATGTTGATGCTGTTGGTGGCAAAACACAAATCTAGTGCATATTAAATAGGTTGGTTTTTTCTTGAATCCTGTCCTAAAACACATTTTCCCCTCGAAAATGTGGATCATGATTAAAATGAACAGTGATAAAGAATTTCATCTTTCATGAGAACAAAGCTCTTTTATGTTTAATGCAGTGCCTGGAAATCCATTATAATCAAGTATAATTTTTTTAATATCATTATTATTAGGATGTTCTTGCTTTTCCTTCTTTATCTCCTGTTTCTGTGTAAAAGTATCTATAGCAACTAGCAGCTTATCTTCCTGTAAATATTAAAGGCAATGTGGGTATATTGCTCAGGGCTCTTTTTTGTAGAGACTGTGTGTGCACTTGCTGCTGAGACTTCAGACATCTGTTTTCAGGGAGATTTCTAGATTATTAAATTGTGATCACCAGGCTAGTTTTGTTTGGTTGGTTGTTTTTTTTTAATGTGCCTAACTGTGAATTTGAGTTTCTGCCCTTCAGAGTTCCAGTTTACTACCCGAGCTGCTTCAGCTCTGTGCGAGTCTGGTTTGACATTGTGGAGCCTTTGGGGGAAGGGTGGAAAAAATGCAGGAAGAACTTTTTATTCCTTAGTGCTGCTTACATAATGCCTTGAGTTTTTAATGGTTCACTTCTTTAAACAGGCTGGTTTCTGTAATGTAGCTTGGGTTCTCCCAGGTTTAAGTTTAATTCCCACATTTTTTAACGTCATCTATCAGCTTGGTCTGTTAGGAAATAAATTAATTGTGCCTGTCATAGTGGGAACAAGATAGATAAGGAACAAGAGAATGCATGCAAAAGCAAATATTGGAAGTGCCACAGATTGCTTGTATAATGTGGTTGAAGGTATATGATAGTGTAATTGGGAGTAAGAGTCTAGAGGTATATAACACTAATGCTATAGGATGGCACCACAGTAAATTTTTTGGGGTGGATTTTTAATCCAACTGTGGTGTTTTGGGGTGTTTTTGGTGGTTTTTTGTTTGTGGGTTTTTTTAACAGTAAATGTTGGGATGGTAAAAGAGGACTCGTTAAGTTGTTCCACTGAGACCAGAGCCTGATGATTCCTTGTTCCCTTAAAGTACTTAGAATGGCCTTCCAGCTCATGACATGTGTCATGTTCCTCAGTGACTACTAGAAAGTTCAAATCATCTTTGACCTTTAATAAAACCTGGAAGAGCTGCCTACATGTCATTTCCGTGCGTGTAGGAGAGTCTGTAGATTGGCTACAGCAGATCTAAATTGAACAGCTTTGTGCTTATCTAAGAACTGAAGTAAATCCTCTAGATTGATTAATCATAGGTTAAATTTTAAACTTGAAAAGGCTTAAGTTTAGATGTGAGAGAATTGGAAAAACTTGTCATAATATTGGCAAATAACGCAATAGGAAAACACAGTTTTGGAGAGTCTGTAATGAAATTGAAACTGTTACATGTTCTGTACCAATGACAGATTTTTCTCTTCTCCTCTGCCCCTTCCATGAAGATAGAGTTGAGGTTGTATTAGTCAAACAGTTTGAGAAGAGTAAGCAAAAGAAGAAATACCATCTTTGAATTGCCTATTCAAAATTCCAGAGGTGCTTTGATTAATAGCAGAGTGTATTTTTCCTGTCAGGGAGTTGCAGGTGTTTGCTAAGTGACTCAACAGTGCTATTATACTTGTTATCATCCTCTTTTAGACACTCATCCTTGGCACTGTATTTTGCTTAGTGTTTTTTAGTGGAGTTAATTTGTGCTTGACAGTGGGTGAAATAAGCTCTGTTGGGGCTGGGAGCTTGGGGCTCCTTTTCAGCAATGAATTGCCAGCAGAAAAATGTTTCCTGTGTATGAAGTTCAGTTTGCAGATTATAAAATCCAGAATTGTCTTTAGTTGGACTCTTAGTTAAACACAATCCTGACTAGTTTGATTTATATTTAATTAAATGAAATCTCTGTTAATAAATAAGTTCTGCTGTACGTTCAGCAATCTCTTCTTCAGTAGCCTGCAAAACAATTAGCAGGTCTTTGCTTCAGTAATCATTTAGAAGCACACGTCCCACGCTGTCTGTGTGTATTTCTACTCCCTTTGCCTGAAAGTCAACCCAAGAATTGGTGCCAGTCAGAAGTGTTGAACCACAGAGTTCAAATGCCTTGGTAACCAAAACCAGACTTGTTGATCTTCATGTTCAAGAGGAATGCTCCTCCCTCTTGAGTCAGAGAAAGGTCTACATAAGGGCCGGTCTTAATTCTATAGTTTGAGGTGATTCACAGGGCTGGTAATTCTTTAAAGATAAAATAGATATTATTATTAAAAGATATTAAAATACCCTGCACCAGGTTAACAAAGCTCTGTACCCTTTAGTAAGTTCCTGTGTTACGAGGATTTCTAAGCATGGTTCAGCTGACTGGAGCAAAAGACTTTTATTTATCCCCTAGGAAGAGGAGAAATGGTGTGTTTCTAAGCAGCAGGTTCTCTCTCCTAAGAGACATTGTAAGAAAGTACATATTTTACTGGAAAAGAGGAGCTGTGCCATCAATAACAGTTTGCTGGGGGGGTTTGGCTTTGTTTCTTTTAGTTGCCCCCTTTTTTGTTTTGTTTTCCTCTTCAGAATGTAAAGGTTCTTTGTCAGGTATCTTGTGAGTAGTCTTAAACTCAGATGTTTTTATCTGACTGTTTAATGTAATCTGGATGTTTAATGACTACAGGGAAGGGATGTGCTTGTTGCTATCTTGTAGCATGTTGGTAGATTGGATAATACAACTTCTGCCACGTCAGTTTGTTTTCCAGATGGATCCCAGAGCAGTGTAGTAATACTGGCTGGTCTGCAAAGAGTAGCTTAACATGTAACTGAGGGTTACTGCACCTGAATACTAGTCATGTTCCTTGTAACAGCTGTATTCCAAACCAGCATTTTAGGGGATTAAACTAGAATTGCTACCTAGATAAAATTAATCTGTGTGCCAAGGTTAGTGGAGTTAGGAGAAGTTTTGCTGTATGTGAGATTGTGCTCCAAGTCAATTATAAATGTAACTCCTAATTCTACTGTTCTGATTAAAAGCAGTTTGTTGTTTGGCTTGCGTTTGTTATTTTTTTTTAATATTCCCTTTTATCAGGAAGAAGGAACATACCGGAATTTAATTATTTTGCAAATCAAATTCTTATGCCAGTGCAGTGTTCTCCCCTCTGCATTTCTGGCATCTCCAATATCAGGAAATCTTCCTTGTAGCTCCACAATGGGAAACTCACTTTCCCCTGTCAGACTGTGAAGATGGTATTGACTTGTAGTCTTGGCCAGTAGATCCAGGTGGTATAAAGGTTAGATCATAAATAGTAAAATGTTTTATTTGACATTAATTTGAACAACAGTTGAAAGCAAGTCACTAGTCTTAATTGTGTAGATTCTGCTTTGATCTCACTGTTTATTGAAGTTGGAAATTATTATTATTCTTTGTGGAAAATTGCTGATTAATTAGATGATTTGCATGCAATTATGAAAAATGTATATATTGGCTAGGAAAATCTCACTGCAATGAACTGCTTTTCTGTATTTGCCTTGCATTTGATTTCCATATGTTTGTTGTTCAGACTACTTTTCTTAACTTTGGTCACTTAGACTAAAGACCTCAAACTCTTCTGATTCCTTACCAGCCTTGTTTAAGCCAAGGAGTTTTTTCCTCAAGCCTTCTATACGCTTGGTGATTCATTTCTGTTTCCTCACTTCTGATGATGCTGAGTCTCTGAAGTAAAAGTTCAGACACTAATTTGCCTTCTCTAAAGTTGCATTTTCACGTGGATAGCATCATTAGGGAAGTGGTTGCACCGCAGGGAATGTTTCAGTCACTCTGTTAGTAAAGCTACGTTACCACAATTTTAATTTCTCATAACTGGTGAACGTTTACTCACGCTGGAGATTTTTGTGCGTTTACAAGATGTGTGTTTACAAGATTTTGTAACAAAGGAAAGGGAAGGTTTTATCCTTATGGACTGTTTCTCTGTGCCCAATCAATTAACTTGTGTATGTAGCCACTTTATATGCCTCTACCACTTCTATTGCTTTTATGTAAGAGTGCACCTCAGTTTCTAGCTACACTTGTGAAGAAATGAAGTAAACATGAAATTCTTTTTTGAAGTTCTTTTTCACAGAAGTTGCACTTTTCATCTGAGCTGCTTTCTTGCACATGTGGCTGTGTTCCTGGCAGCTCACACTTTTTTCCCCTGTTCTTTTGCCTGTGTGAGGTCTTGTTTTTCACTTGCACTTGATTTGGGAGAAATGGTCTCATTTGCTTGCTGGTAGCCTGCAATGTAATGCTCAATTACAAAGTTGTTGACAAAAACATGGAGAGGAGGGAGGAGGCAAAGTAAGGTACATTAGTGAGCACTGGAAAAGCACTGGCAAATAATGCTGCGTGTATGAGAGGCTGTAGTGTCAGCTGCTGGCCTGTTCTTTGTTGTATCCCCTTGCAAGGAATTGTGGGCATGCTCCAAAAACTTAGGCCGTTTGATATTAGCAAGGAAAATTGTGAATGTAGCCTGACACTATGTAGTGCAGAGCTGCAGAACTTAGTGTAAAAGTTGCACTGTGGTAATCTGCTCTGGCTGGTAGACTTCATGAGGAGGGAAGTGTAGGCTCACATTTTAGAGAGCATCTTTGCTTTTGTCTGATGATTGGGTTCAGACAGGGCCCAGAGGAAACTTAGGCACAATTAAATTGAAGTGTAGCACTTAGCAGATTTTGAGACACAAGGTTGCATTTTTAGATTATCCATTTTACTTGGAATTTCTTCCTGTAATGATTGAGTGCACATCTACAAGATTTATCACACATCCCCCACCCCTTTGTTCTGAAGAAAGAGTTGCTAATCTTTTCTTGAGTTTCAAACTTAAAATATAAACACACACTTTGAGGCTGGGTATTCAGAGAAATTCATTTGTGTGTTACTGATGGAAACCTGTTTTGGTTTGTGTTCAAGTATGTAAAAGTCAAAGGAGAAACAAAGGGCATACATTCATGTCCTGAAGCTTGAGACACCTAGTTTTCTTCTCGTCTCTGACTTGTGTTTGGATATTACTGAGCTGTAAAATGAACACACAAATGTAAATACATTTTAAACTTTTCATCTGAATTTTTTTGCCCCTAAGTTGATCTTTATCTTTAGGGTGGTGGCTCACCTTTATAGGAGGAAGAATCTGGCCAGTGTAGCCTCCTTCTGCTTGTAGGACAAAGATCAAGTTCTGTGTGTAATCAGCTTTCTGAACGCTCTGTAAAATACTGTAACAACCTGAAGTGAATGCCCACAGTGTTCAGTACGTAGTGTTGACTACTATGTGGTGTAGATGCTCGGGGAAGCCTTCAGTCTCTTCTGGCCTCTATAAATTGGTAAGTTATTCCCTTCAACCTCAGAAATGGGAAGGGTGTTAAGGGTATCCTGTGTTGGATATTGAATAGGAGTAACCTAACTGCTTGACCTCTTCCTTTGTGCTCTTGGGTATGGATGAGGCATAAAGTAGCATTTGAGTGTTAAGCAAGCTGGCAGGGAGCTGCTGCCAAGCTTTTGATAAACATTTGGTAAAGGAAGCTGAGGGAGCCCCTTGGTGTGTGGTTTATAAGTATCAGATACTGTTAGAAATCAAATGTGTCATGGGAACTGCATTATTTTTCTTGTCACTTTGGGATTGTACATCTCTGCAGTAAAAGATTAAGTGGCAACACTGGGAAGGATGCTTGGTGGTCTTACAAAAGGTCATATTTTTAACTTGACTCTTGTAAGTGGTGGAAGTGACCTCTTGTTTGTGGCACCTGGATAAATCATTCTTGGAGCTTGTCTAAACTTGCTGAAACCTACTGCTTTTAAAGGATGAGACCCACCATGTGTTCTGCGTCTGTTTAAATCAAGAGATGAAAAATGACAGATATTACCTTTGGCTCACAAAGAGCATTTTCTATGTCTTGTAGCCGTGTCCTGCTAATCAAATTCTCAAGTATTTGGGGACTGAGCTGCCAGATGGAGTTTCTTGATTTATAATTCAGTTGTGTTGTATGTAGTAGCTATCTGCTTTTATCAAATAAACTTTTTGATTCCTCTCTATCAATCTGAAGCTATTTTGAGAAGGACATTTAGAGCCATACGAGTAAACCATTTTGTGCAGTTGTTTTGTGGTAAAATGGCAGGACACACAGCATCTGCAGAATGAAGGTGTTAGGCTGAAACCTATCTTTCAAAAATGTGAATCAGAGTCAGAAGGAAGTCTGGATTTGTGCATTTTATTAGAATTTTTCAAATAATGGGCTTTTCCCAAATAGAAACTGAATCAAAAAAAGGGTAAGGGGGGCACCTTATCTGTAGTCAATAAATACTATGATGCAGTAGCCATGGTCGGACGAGGTATTTGAAGCTGTAGTGAAAGCACTTCAAAAGCAGTGCTATTTATGCTTAAGTCAAAGATTAGTCACTGAAGAAGCAATTAGAACCTAATACTCCACTATGGTTTCAAGGAACATTTCTTTTATGAGCAGTGCCAGTTTTAAGGAATCCCTTTATTCTCTCCTCCTGTTCATTCTGTTTTGGTTTATACCACCCTCTCCCTTATGCCAGGGTTTCCTGCTAAACTGGAACCCAGACTTGGTTTATTTTCAATCCATGCCAGTGCCCCAGGCTGGCTTATCCATGTAGCTTCCAAAGCGTGACATTGCCCCTGCTGAGAGTGTGGTGCGGGGTGGTAACCGGTGATAGGAGCTGGGAGGGACCGAAGCTGTTCCAGGCAGCACTGGCACCACAGAAGTTTGTCTGGCTGTAGCCTCTGAGGTTTCGACACCGTTTTTGTGAGCGCTCTTGTTCTTCACCGTGTAGGACAAGGGTTGTCAGGAGAGACCAGTAACACTAGAACAAATTCAGCTCAGTGCATTTTTCTGGCAGACTGGAAATAAAACTTCAAATTTTATGTTGGGGTGCTTGTTATTTTCTTGTTTGGTTTTGGTTTTTGTTATTTTAGATATTTTTTCCCCCCTGGTGTTCTTTTGGAGTTGGTTCTTCTTTTTTCTTTGTATGGGTGTTTTGCTTTTTAGGGTTTTATTAATTTATTGTAGTTCAGTGGCATAAATTAGTCAAGTGAAGCCGTGCAGAAGCTGTAAGTGGGTTATTCCAGCTACAAGCAGATGCAGCTCAGGACAGCATCACTCTGTTTAGCCTGCAGAATAACCGTGGCAGAGGTTTTTATTTGTTTGGGGGTTTTTGTTTAGCTATGATTAGAGGGGAGGTTTGCTTGGTGGTGTGGGGTTGTTGGTTAGGTGTTACACTGCATTCCCTTCGCCTCAATATTTGGAAGCAGTGGCTACTTCAACTAAGAATTGCTTAGATTTGGTGGCATGCATGTAAAATCACAAGGTACCTGTGGTTTTGGAAGCATAGAAATTGTGTATTGGGAAGGCAAGAAGATAGAGCTGTTCTGGTTCCTAACTGCTGTAGATTAATGTCTGTGTAGTGCATAAATGGATACGAACAGCATGTGCAGATGTAGTTGAATTTGAATTACCCACTGCTTCTTGAATTCTGTTAAATCGTCAAGAAAACTTTTGACTTGATTTTGGAGCATTTGGAAAAGAGCTATAAAATCAGTGTTTGAGTTCTATGACGACTGAAAAATCAATGTTATGGGTTTTTTTCTTCTTAGGGAAGATATAAAAATTCTATTTTTCAGTTTGCACTACTAGTTCTTACTCAGTTTGTCTGATTTAATATCCTTTGCCAGATAGCAATCTAGAAGAGGAAGGGATAACTCTTATTTTGCAGTGCAGGCATCATCATGAAGATGATGTAGCGACGAGATGATGAAATGAACCCAAAAACTGCTGCTTACTGGGATGTATTAGCAATGCAGTTTGAAAATTTCTCTCCCTGCCCCGCTTTTTCCCCAGACACCTGAAAGATCTTCAGCGTAGCTACACAAAATGCTGTCTTGAAGACTTGTCATCTCCTGTCTTTCCCTCGCCTGAAATGGAACTTGAGTATTTAATGTAATGATGGCAGGATTGCATTCAAAAATAACAAGGTAAAAACATCACAATGCAGTATAATTAAACACTCATAAGAAATGCTCTTTCTTTCTCAGGAAAACAAAGAAATAGACTGGAGCCGATGGACACCATATTTGTTAAGCAAGTTAAAGAGGGTGGACCTGCTTTTGAAGCTGGACTGTGCACAGGTACTGTTCTTCTACAATACCATTTGTGTACATGAAGGAAAATAGCTATGATTTAAGCTTCTGTGTAGAGTTCTATCTTCCAGTTAAACCTTGTTCTTTACTTTAGAAGTTTTGAAACCTCTCTCTTAAATTGCCCTTCAGTGCTTTTTCTTCTCAAAGGCACCATTGGGGTCTCTCAGGAAGTGCTATATAAAATACACTAAGCCTTGATCTTTTTGGTTTATTATCTTTTAAAAACTTAGAACAAGTACGTGATAAAATATGTGAGGAGAAGGGGAGGAAAATGACACTTGTGAGCTCATATTTCTTTCTGTTTCTTTTCCTTTTTGAGAAATTGATAGCCTCAAAACATTCAGGCTTTTGTCCTTTAAATTAAATTATTCTGTCTTCTTTAAATTAAATGGGAACAAGCCAAGTCTGTCTCTTCTTACCAAATTTTGTTCAGTTTTTATTTAATGAAAATGGAAAGCAGAAAACGAGGGTTCTGTGTGCCAGGTACTTTCTCACACCTCTAAGTGTCGAAGGGGGGGAGGAAGAAGAAAAAAAAAAAAAGACCTCTGCCTTACAAGGGATAAAAAAGTAAGTTCTGTAGATGAAATCCACTACAAACACAGGTTTCTGTTATTAAAAAATATGTTAAAACAGATGTATGAAAGGATTGTGTTTGTGTTGATAATAGGCTGTTAGTGTTTTCTTTCAAAAACAGTTATGTAGGTGCCTCTGACTGGAATGGAATAGTTTTTGTAGGTTTCTTCCTAAGGAAAGATAAAGATTCTAGGATGATCAGCAACTTAAAACCGATACTAGATCCTACTTTTACAGCAAGAAGGCATTTTGCTTTAATTCTTCCTTTAGTAATTATTCAGGAAAGGGCTACTTAGGCATTAAATGCTATTATATAAAGAAATGTTTTGGCTTGATAAAATGCAGCATATGTTGACGTTGTACAGAGGAGCCATGTTAATTTGTACTCTGTTCAGTGTTTGCCAGATTGAAAGTGATGAATTCTGTGGTATTTTTAGGCACAGAAGAGATTTTTCGGAGCCCAGAATAAAGAACAGAAAATAAATTAGAAAATGCATCTTAAAATTACTAGAATATTCTTCTTAAACTGCTTACAGCATTTATATCTAATTAGGTCATGCCAAAATTTCTTGTTTAAAAATTTGGGTAAACTGTATTACTGTATCTCTATCTTGAAATTACATTATAAAACACTTGGGGAATTACCAGCCAGGTAGATTGCTTAACCTCTGATACAGACACTGTAGACATTTCTTATTTTGTAGAATCAACAGAATTTTTGACTTCTTTTTTTAAATTCAGCCTTGCTTTCTTTCATGGTGACACTAATGGAAAGGAAATACTTAATCTAATGTGAGTTTAGGTAGTGCTGTTTATCAATTCTTATTTCATGGCTGCAGGATCCTTTGAAAAGTTTCAGCACAAACTTCATTAATCAGAATCAATAAGCTTGGTTTCAGGAGCTTACCTGGCTGCTACTCCCCAGAATGCTTGGAATACTCTTCCAAATAGGAGGACTTGGTTACATTATCTTGCATGTAAGGCTGTTCATTCTGAGGGGTTTTGAATAGTCATGTAAAATTATTAGTTAGAAAGCTCATACTTCCCATATCTAACATCTGAGACATTTAATTAAAAAAGAACATATTTCTGAGTTCTAAACCTAAATATTGCAAATATTGAAATACAGACAGCCAAAACAGATCACGTTTTCCCACATCTTTATCTTCATACTGTCATTAATGTATATGCAAGAATATAAAGAACTAAAATGTGTTTGGAAAAGGAGATGGTTTAAGTGCATTCAGATGAATTTCTAGTTTGATCACAGGTATTTAGTAGGCCACAAGGTTGAGAGCACTACTGGAAAAAACCTTTATGGTTCTATATCCTTTTTCACACTACAGGCACTGGCCTTCCCCTTTATATGTACCTGAAACTAATCAATTGCATTTTGCAGAGTTGCCTGTGCTGAATTCTTTCATGTTACTGGTTCTGCACTGTGTCCACCTGAATTTTTTGGCAGGTTCATTGGATGCATGTGTCAAGTAGATTTGATTCACTGGTGTGGGTAATCTAGCCTGTTTCTTTGAAAAAATAAAAACTGCACAAGAAAAGATAAGATGATATGACCTACTTTTAAGGATATTTCTACTTACAGGTTTTAGTGGGAATATGAACTTGCCCACAGAAATATGTCTACAGTCTACAGTTCTGAGTCAGCCTGGAGGAAGCTGTTTTTAACTTCCAGAGAAGGAAGTCTGTTTTGATTTTTTTTCTTAGGAAGTCTCTTCATACAACCTAGCAGGACTCAGTTCAGAGCTTGTAAATAAGACTGAATTTTGGCCCAAACTATGGCATATTTTTTTCCCTGCAACTTCGTGAAAATCTGCATTTGAGTGCAATACTGAGTATTTACAAACTAACTTTGTTTTCCTTAAAGTCCAATTTCTCAGCCTACTTAGATACAGTGTTATCATAGTGGGATGGGGTTTGCCATCCATCACAGATGCCTTCCAGTCATGGGGATTGCTAGCAACCACTAAATGTTTGCTACCAACCTTTTCCATCTCTTAGGAAGCAAGAGACAGATCTCTGCGAGTTCTGTCCGATGAGAAGGGCAGTAACCAGCTGATAAAAGGGCATATGTAAAGCTTCTGTGAAGTTGAAAATTCTTTTGCATGTTACATTTTATATGCAGACTAAGTTAAGAACAGTTAGCAGTTCCATGTGGTTTGGCAGTCCCTGAGGCCTGTATAGGGAACCTCCACAGAGCACGTGCATCTCAAGTGCTGTTGCCATCAGGTCAGGCTGAGTATTCAGTGAACAGCTTTTTCCTTACTTGGATTTGATCAGGCAATAAACACAAAAAGGTCTTTCAGTTTCTAAAGCAGTGTTGAAAAAGCCATTCTCTTTGTCTCACTTTTGCATGGATCCTCTCTTTCAGTTCTTCTTTCTCGAACAGCTTTCCAAAGCTCCCTATCTGTAATCCTTTAGACCATTTTATCCTTCAGGATACCTTTGTGCTCTTCTGATCAGTGCTGACCTTTTTTGGTCAAGGAATGGAAATAGGTCAAGGGCAAATCACACTGAACATCAAAAGATGAAAACAGGTTTACATGATCTATCATTTCCACTTAATTTGTGAGAGTATCTGAAGCTCTTAGTAAGGAAAGTGCAACAAACTATTTGGAGAAATCTGATAAAAATGACATTAGGTCTAAAGATTGATCCACATGGATAAGAACCCATCACACTGTCTAGGATGCATTGAAGAGATCGTAGTGTCTTGGAAAAAACCCAGATGATTCTAAGGATGAAGGAAATGAGCTCTTCCAAATATTTGTTCTTTATTTCCCAGAAGGAAGAAGTACAAAATTGCAGTTCTTGCTGCTATTAAAGGAGACATACGCAGCTACACCTGGCAGTGTGCTGAGTTCAAGTTTGGTTTTGTTTGAGGTTAAGTGCTGGAATTAAATGTCTACTTATAATTTGCTTAAGAATTGGGCAGCATTGTCAATACCTATTACCATGCATCAGAAGCTTTATTCTGAAGATGGGACACTAAGCTATACCAGACACTTATCACTTGGTTGTAGTTTTCTTTCTAATAGTTACTAGGTGATTTATTTGGAAGCTTAGAATAAGGTACTACATCTGAAAATGTTTGGAGCAAAAAGTAGAAACATAGCATCCTATATAGGGTTACCAGTAGCTGTATTGTGCATTTTTATTTCCTTCATTTTTTTTATTTTTAAAGAAGACTAACCTTGAATTTTAATATATTGGGGATCTTGAGTATTATGAGGTACAGAAGTCCAAAATAAAAATGATCAAAAAAAAAAAATCAAGACAAATTAAGGTGTAACTTTTCTCTTTACAGGTGACAGAATTATAAAAGTCAATGGAGAAAGTGTTATTGGGAAGACATATTCTCAAGTCATTGCTTTAATACAGAACAGGTAAGATAGTATCTAATGGTGCCACACTTAGATTTTGTATACTAAGAGAGAATGACTGCTCATGGTGGTTCTGAAAGAGTCATATTCTTTACATTTCCTTAATACACACTCAGTTTTCACATTTCTGGTTTTGTGTATTTACTGAATGCTGAGAGAGGTTTGAGAATGGGTGTGCTGAGTTGTGTCGCAGTCCTTGTCCTTTTTTTGGCAAATCACACTGAATTGTTACAGAGGACAGTAAAATTTAATAGGCAGACTAGGTATACAGACACCACACGTGTCATTTCAAGAAAAAAAACAGAAAAATATACCTTCAGACATCTGATAACTAGAAATGAGCATATTTGGTAAAGGAAAACATTTATGCTGGTGCATATTTGCAAAACATTTGCGGTGCATCTTGGCTGTCCTCTGTTCTGCAGCAAGTTAGGAACCTTGCACAGAGTTTAGGGAAGGGTTGTATTTACTGCTTCTGCAACCCCTGAGGGCTTCTTTAATCATGTTCATCTCATATCTGCCTCCATTTTTACAGTTTTCATGGTATCAGTTTCTGTTCTATAGCAACAAGTTTCCAGCATAATAAATGAGTTATGAGGAAAAAACTTGTGTTATAGTCAGCATGGAAGAATGTTTTCTAAATGTGTTTCGCCTGTCACATTTTATTTTTAGTTTATCTTCACCCATAACAACTTAGTTATGCTTATAGTTAGAAGTAGGAAAAAGATGATCCTGATTTTTCTATTTCAGTTGAGTGTCTATCCAACATTTCATTCACAATACATACATTCCAGTTATGGATTTTTTTTTGAGACAACAGAACTCAATGTGTGCAAAGGTACGACAGGGAGGGTAGACTGAAATGCATTTTGTGTCATCAGCTGGAAAGATGGAATCCATCTTTTTCTATCTTTACTGGAGATCCTGCCACCCATGTATTATTTTTTCATTTTCTGTTTGTTCAGCACTATTGTACAACAGTGTGTACCCAAGACACAGGGCATTGCTTAACATGCACAACAGGTACATCAGTCTCTTAAATCTCTTAATACAAAAAAGGGACACACCAGTCCCATCTTGCAGTGGCCTGCATGATGAGATTCCTAAGCCTAGGTCTGCCTGTGAATAAAGTTTTATTTTCAGCCCTCTGAGCACAGGTAGCAAACTGTCCACGTGGAATGCAGCTCCCTCCTGCCCACTGGATAAATCAGGGAAACCTGAACAAGGCCGTATCCATGATTATGGAGTGCAGCTGGGAATGGACTAGGGCACTGCTGCATCTGTCCCCCTGATTCCTGTGACTGCAGAGAAGATGAAAGGACGCTATTGTTAGTTAGGAGAGGAGAATGATTCATTGTCTTGAGACAGATGTGTACATCGCAGAAGATAGTAACAAAATGTAAGCTTGAGTGTTTTATACAGAAAATATAACTATCAGGAATTCTTCAGCTGAACCTCTTAAGATAAACAGGTAAATAATAATTCTGATCCACAAGGAGAGCTCAGGTTCCAGATGGTGTGTATCTTCCTTGCGGCTTGACAGGCAGTGCTTTTCATGTGACCAAAGAATGAACTCTAAAACCAGTATTTTTGAGCTTAGAGCAGAGCAGTTTGTTCTGCACATAAAGTATTTTTTCTCGTGCTGTCATTTCATGGCAAGTAAAATTACATTGTGGTGTGTGCTGCTTGCTTTAGCTTGCTGCTCTTGCGTCGGCATAGCCGCCCTGGGTCAGGCTGATGGTCTGTTTGTGCAAGTATCCTCTCTGATAACATCCAGTCGGGGATTCTGAGGAGAAGACTGTGTAAACACTGAAATTATGCTATAGAGTGACATTTGCTCATATAATACCAGTCCACTTTCCAGAAATCCTTGGTTTAGGAAATTGCTGAACCAAAGGTTTTATCTGCATCCCTCGATTTAATAGTTCTTGACAGGTTGGTCTTGCACAAGTTCACTTTCGAGTGTAATTAGTCGTCACATGAAAAATACCAAGTGACAGTTCTTGCTCTGTTTTGTGTCTTAGCTAATCTTTCATCCAGCACACCTTTGTTTCTTCAGCAGGCTTTCTGCAAGCAACTCGCTGAAAGGCCTTTGGAAAGGCTAAGCTGTCAGCTGAAATCTCCTTTATTATAGTCTCAGAATGTTGTATGATTGTTTACTAGACATTTTAAATACAGTATTTTTAATTGTTGTCTTTAATTGCCCTTTCAAACATATTGCCAACTGTAAATGCTTATTCTTTTGTCATTTTTCTGATCATTGTTGGAGCAGCTTTTACAGGTTTGGGATTTTTCAGTTTTCATCCTCTTACTTCTAAAGAGAGTTGTCCCACACTGTTACTGTTCAGCTGTTCTGCAATGAAACTCAATTTGGATTTGCTGATTTTTGAATTAGATTATTTTGCAGCTTCATATTATTACTATATGCAGCTTCATTTCCATACTGCTCATTATTTTTCTAGAAGGTTTCTCTAGCTGTTTGTCCTCATTGTAAAATGCTGCAGACATCAGAAATTAGCTGCCTTAAATGAAATTCCCGTGGGACTTATGGATTTGTCATGGTTTAGACCCAGGTGAAAACTGAGCACCACGTGGCCACTCGCTTCTCCCCACCAAGCCCTGATGGGAAGAATGGGGAGAAAAAGGCAAAACCCCATGGGTTGAAACATGGAGAATTTCATAGCACACTGCAAGACAAGAAGAACTTACAGTAATAATCAATAACAGTAATGAAACAATACTTAAAGCAAGTGATCTAAAATGCACCGACCATGCCCCCTCCCAGCTTCTGGTGAAAATTTAGCCCTGTCCTAGCCTAACCTGGGACAGGGTGGGATATAATTCCACCGTGATTTGTATCGTTCACGGCAAAGTTTAAAGCCGTGTCTAGAACATTATCTATTTTACTCTGGTTGGTGATAGCAAAGCTAAACTTACTCTATTTCCTCCAGAAGGTGACGGGCACATCTCAGACGAGTTGCTAGAAATTACAGTGTTCTCTGTAAGGCTATTCATGAGATCATTTTCAAGTCTGGGTTTTCTACTCTTTACCAATAGTTGTTAGTTTGTCCATTAAGAATTTATTCTCATCTCTCTACATGACCATCTTGGAGACATGTTGGTTACTACTGATTTACCCTGTGAATTACTTATGGTTCCAGATAAAACAAGAAACAGACTCTGATTCCAAACTTTGTTTCCAAACTTCATGGAGTTTGAATGATTATGTCTATTCCACTTATTTCTCTTCGCAAATTCTTCTTGAAGTGTTGGGGTTGCTCAGAAACTCTCAGAGTTTAGCTACTGAATTTGTCTCACTAATACAAAATAAGGTCTCAAAAGATAGTCTTTATGATTAGTGTTTTAGTTTGATCCCTGAGTCAAATTTAAATAACTCCCAATGTGTAATGGAAGTAATTTACATGATGGATATTTCTGAGAATTCACAATACTGTGTCTTGTGTATTAGTGTCAAGTGCCACTTTCTGTGCAGTGCATTCTTATTCACGCTTTCTAACTCATCATTTACATGTCCATTACATAGTAAAGTGCATCAGAAGTATTCCTTAATACTTTCTGTTTCTGATATGAGAACCAAACAGCATTCTGAGAACACTTCACAAAAGATAAAGTAGGAAGATCCAAATTGTCTCCAGAAGGTTCTGCAGGCAAGCTGGGATAGAATAGTCAAGTAGTTATTTGAATGATATATAAAGCATAAACACTTTCCTCTTTTGAATGACTATTAAAAAAAAATTAGATGGTGTAAATGGACTGAATTTCTTTCTTTAAAAAAAGAACCACCAAAAATTGGGTAACAGAATGGTTTGTTTTCTGACAAATTATATTCCACTATATAAAAAGTGCTTGAAGAAGAGCAGTGTTATTTATCATATTTTTGACTTCCAAAGTCTTCATCCTGCAAATAAGCATTGATTAGGCATTTTAAAGGTTGATAACAGTAGAATTTACAAGTTCATGCTACCCTTTCATAGAAATGAAATGAGAATGCAACACTGGAAATGCTTCAAGCTATGGGCCCTTCCGTATCCCCTGGCTTACAAATGAGAAATAGTTAAATATCCATACAAAGGAGTTTAGGCAAAAGTTAGCTTGTGGTGACACTGCTTTTAAAGAATCATTTTACATAGTCTTGCTGTTTATGCATTCAGTCAAAATGGGAAGTACTACTGTAAATACACATAACCTCAGTACTTTGTGTTTCTTAAAATTCAATATTCTGAACACTTTTTTTCTCAGCTGTGCATAGACTTAAAAGGAAAAGACAAAATCCACCACTGCTGATCTTTAGTTTTAAAATTAATTTACGGTGCTTAGAGAACACCCTTTTTTTTTCAAAATGAATAATGCTTTAAGAAGATTGTGAAACCAAATACCCTTACTCTGCTATTTTGGAATGCAGCCTTATGTCCGTGGTTGCTAACAAATGGAAAAGGAACCGCAAGATAAAACCACTTTCCATGTAAAAACATAATCACGTGTTACATGTTTGAGAAAATTACATTCCTTTCTGCAGAAATAAGAAACTGAGTCCTCCTTAGTGCTGTCATAGGCTGTTCTGTGTGTCCTGAGGTTGGTTGGGCAGTCTCTGGGCTGGTTTTGTCTTTCCTCGGCAACAGCATTGTACTGCCTAGTACAGACAAGCAAATTTCTAGTCTGATGTATCCAGGTAAATTGGATGCTATTTTTCTTGTGATGGTATTGGTCAGTTTGTTTAAGTATCCATTCTTTTTGGGACAGGTAATGTGAGATTTCTAAATCACTCATAGTCTCTTAATTTTCTGGGGTTTAAGTCTACTTAAAATCATCTGTACAAGCCATCTCTTTTGTAACCCTTCTCTGTACCTATTCTAGTTTATATTTAATGAACATAAACAGAGTATTCCTGTACCTCAGATAAGATAAATTTACATCCAATACTACAAGCATATCATGTTTGAGAAAATACTTTTGTTTTCTGGTAGATAACTGTGGGTTTCACTGTTTTATACTATTTGACTCTGGATAACCAGTCCATTGTACATGCCATGTCCTGATTTTGCCTGGATTCATATTGATTGAACTGTCTGGATTCCTGGATCTTTATGCCGCTGCTGCTTTTGATTTCAGCAATTCAGACTGACAAACTCTATGTGTAGAAGTAGCAAGCATTTTTCATCCATATTTCAGATGTCATCCAAGTATCTTTAACGTGATTCTGTTAGGAGGTGATTGGAGCAGAAAGGTGTATGTCAGTGCTTCCTGTGCTATTGCCCCACTTCTCACATGATGTAGTGATTATTATGTTCCCAAGAAATTCTAAGGAGTGCTGACAGACTAGTTTTAAATGGAAGAAAGAGAAAAAATTTAATTCATATTCACAGATGTACTGCCTTTTTTTGTCTGAGAAGCTCCAAACTGCTAATGTCCCTTAGGACTTAAGCACTTGCGAAGGCAGTGTCTTGGCTTAATCCACTGGTGGTAGTCTTCAGGCAGATTTCTGGTCTACTTTTATTTGTTAAGACCAGTGGAAATTGCTGTCTATGTCTGTTGTTTAAAGTAACTAGACAAAATAACTTGAGTGTGAGAGTTTTTGAATGGTCTGTGGAAGTTAATGGCTTATCTTTGTAACAAGAATTGGGAATCTTTTCCAGAAGTTCATGCGTGGTGTTTTTCCTCTGTTGCAGTGACAGCATATTGGAACTTAGCGTTATGCCAAAAGATGAGGACATTCTTCAATTGGTATGTTTATGATGCTTATATTCAGAGAATATAAAAGAAAAGTATCTTGATGTTGGTTACAAAGTCTTTGTAATGTTCTACCTGTTAACTAAAGCGTTAACATTTACCTCTCCCTCCTTTCATGTTTGTATGTCCTTCCTTAGGTATTTTCCTGCTTAATTGTCATCCCTGGAAGTTCTGAGGAATCCAAACATAGGGAATATCATCTTCATATGATGTTTCTAGCATTTCTTTTATTAATAATAAATCTTAGAGTAGTGTTTATTTTTTATTATAATTTGGATTAGTTTCCTTATGTTAGAATTTATGAATGGGATTGCTTTCTTTAACTAGGTTGTCTTAATTATAAGAAGTTGGAGATCATTACTAAATTTGAATTAAAAAACTAGCATATGGTGTTAATTTTTAACTTTTGTTAACAACTCGCTGTCAGGGGATTTCTGTGAGTAAAATAAATGTTTAAGTTCATGTATTGAAGGGTTAAAAACACACCGAATGTGTTGATATGCTCTAGGTTATTTTTAATTGGAAGTAGGAGAGTTGACAGGCAGGGTGGACTTTCTGGTTACTAGCTGGAAAATTGTATTTTCTAATCTACACAGAAATAGTAAGACTTGACCTTAAACAACAGTTAAGAAAAACCTGTGAGGTTTAGTAGCTGTTGTCCAGTATTGAAGGACAAATTAACAGGTAAAGACAAAACCAAGAAACTTTCAGCTGATCTACCTTCAGCCAAAGGTAAAGGTAGGGACTAGTATTAGAACTTAACCAGTTAGACCAACAAGCCTTGATTATTAGAATTGAAGAGATATTTTGAGAACACAATAAAGAAATAGTTGAGTAATCAAGCACAGTAAATGTTGAGGACAGGGAGTGAGTTTTGATTGCATGAGTAAGTAGGAGGGAAAAGTTGGGGCATTTATTGTTTAATTGTTGTTCTTTTGGGGTTTTTTTAATTGAAACTATGACTATGTAGAAATGCAGGAATAATTATGACTTGGAGATGACCTGGATGGCCAATACCATATGCATTTAATTCAGTCTTGTAGCTGTAACAGTTGAAGGATCTGGACAAGGCAAGATTTGTTGGTTTAAAGTTTAAAGCTGCATGAGAAGCTCTTGGGTGCATCTTTCCTCTGCTAATTAAACACGAAGCACAACCTTCAGGTGAAGTGTAGATGAAAAACAATTGATTGGAATTTAACTTTTTATATCAATGGGTGAGATAATGAGTCAGGTGTCCACGAGACTGAGCATTGCATGTACTTGGGCCTGTCAGAAAAGCCTTGTGATAGCTGCAGTTTCTTCATGTGATCCTGTCATGGTCTCTATGTTTTCAGGTGTCAGTCTTCGATGGCAGAGTTGAAACATGTGAAGATAGTGATGATAAAAGTGAATTGCCTCACACAAGAGAAGTTGTCAGTTATGGCCTGTAGTTTTCTCTTTTTTTTAGACCACCACATTATCTCTCCAAATAAATAACAGTTAGCAGTCTTTTTGGAGGCAGTGCACCACTAACTTGAGTCAAATGGAAAACCTGTGCAGTTTCTCTGAAGATGGTGATTATTAATCTTCAGCCTTTAGGTGTTAGCATCTAATGTTCTTGTAACAAGATGTGGTGAAGAGCTTTGCTTTACTCAGAGCTGAACATTCACGTTTAACAGATTTTTTTCAGAGTAACAGCATAGAATGTTACTCCTTTCACTCCTTGTGAAAAGACAATAACTTTCTGTTTTCAGATGAGAAACTGCACACTTGTTTTGCTTTTCTATTTTTATCTTGGTGATTAATGCTGTATTAGCTTTTCTGGAAATCTTACGTCTAAATAAAATAAACCTCAGAATGAAGTACAGCTCATATAAGTGATAACAATGATCTCTGTAGTGGTAGTGTCAGTGTAAGTGCAAAGTGAACAATAAATGGTAAGGTACAGTGCCCCTAGGTGAAAAAAATACACTTTTGTCAATGAATTTATGGAAGTTGTTACAGTATGTTAATATAGATTTTTGACATGTCATAAACTACAGTGTAAATATATTTAGATGGTGACATTCACTCATGTTAAATATTGGTATGCTTTAAAACCAGAAAAACTCAAAGCATTACTGGATATTATAGTTGGTGCTAATGAGAAGTTTATCTAGTGCAGTGAGGAGAAAATAGTTGCATTATAGCCAGGAGTGATGCTGGTTGTGGTAAGCTTTATAGTACTTGGCAGTCTTCTCCATGTGGTGATGACTGATTGCTAGGTTAAGTATGTAAAGAACACAGTTGCTTGTTTCTGTCTGTAGTTCCCTATTTATAAACCTTGAGTTTAGTCTTCAGAAATATCCCTATATGCCTGTGAATAACCATATGTGTCTGTAGAGTCCTCTGAAAACAGGGCTTTAAATCCATCCATCAATGGAACACTGAAGTGGTCCAGTCTGTACGTCATCACCTTCTGTGGCATTTGCACACTACTTGCTTAGAAGGGAATTACATGTGAAGACTTGCTGTTGGTGCAGTCAGTGACAGTCATGCTCCATCAGTGGTGTGATCTCCAAAATAGCACTTGGAGGATAGCAGAAGGGATATTTAAAACATCTCTGTGACAAAAACTTCAATTCTTGACAACTACAACTGTGTTAGGGGATTTTTTTCATCCACCTCCTCAAATTTGAGATGAGTTTACTTAATCTCCTTTGATAATTTCGAACTACCGGTAGGTATACAAACATTTTGAGAACATGAGGAGGAGGAAGATGATGATGATTACATTATACTCTCCTCAGTGTTTCAAATTTGATAGATCTATACACAATTTCTATAGCATTCACAACCTTCTTTGACAGAAATTTGGCATCTTGTAGGTTTTAGTACCACTGACTTCATACAATTAGGAAGACACATTTAGGTTGACTACAAATAGTTCTTTTTCTCAAGTGTATTTAATGGAATTGCTGCTGGCTTTGTAGCCTTCAGATAACAAATGTAATACTAAAAAGCTGTTCAAATTGTGACACGTTTCAGTCAGTCAGAAGTTTTTTTGTGCTACACAGAAAATACTGAATGTAAAGGTTCTCTCTAGAGAGAGAAGATTGAAATTGCCAAGCCATTTTACAGGTCAACCTTACTATTAGTGAGTCTTGCAGTGTCTAATGTGTATGTGTGTGTCCTCAGAATTCAGGATTGTGGGACTTTTTGGGTTTTTTTTTTGTTTTGTTGTGTTTTGGGTTTGTTTTTTGTTGTTTGTTTTTGAGGTATACTCCTGTTGGAATTTGTTTGCTAATCATTACTTGCGTATGTAAAAAAGAATATAGCTTGCAAGTCATTGAATTTCTAACTATCAAGTGTTTGAAAATATCACACTCTTAAAAATGGCTTCTTGAAATTGGCCTACATTGGAGCTGTCAGTTTGGAAGGTTAGTTGTAACACAGCATATTAATTCAAAAGTTTCTTTTTCATAAATTCTATCCTGCCTCCAGCAGTTTCATTTCAAACAAGTTAGGATTTGCCTCAAAAGGCAGCAGGTTACTTCTAGTCCCAGGTGCTGTTCCTGTTAAGTTTCAGTAGCATCCGAATCTACTGAAACATGCCTTCTTAGCATTCCAGAAGGATCTCTGTAGTTTCATTGACAAAAAGATTTGGCCTTCTGTGAATAATGGTAAATGTGGAAATAGAACAGGGCTGTTTCCAACTATATGTTTTTGATCTCTTTAGTTCCCTCTTGCGTATCTCTTAATTTGTATCTTAATCTGTCCTTAAAATTACAGACCGTTGAAACTGTCTGTTGATACCTCAAAGTTGACCATGTGTGAACGAAATCTCTCCCTTGCCATAGATAGTATGGGAACAAAAAAATCCTTGATGGGAATAACCAGGAAAGTGAGTTCAAGCATCTAGTTTCTTTATTACCTTTTTTTTTTGACAGGTGACTATCAAGGTTTAGAGGCAGGACTGTTTGCTAGACCTGTAACAGATTCCCTCTCACTTCCCAAAGGAGAAAAGAAAGGCAGTAAGGGAGAGAGACTTATGGATNTTTGCTGTTTGTTGCTTTGTCATTTCCAACACTTAAAATTTTAGTGGAATTTGGCAGCTCTTAAGGCCTTGTAGTACCCTGAAATCACCAGTGATGCACTTGTATTAAACAAGAATTAAAAAAAAATAACCTTCATAAGAAAATTCTAGTTTCATAATTCCCAGTAACCTTACTCCTCTGGCTGCAGATCTGCCCACTTTCCACTTTAACAATAGTGTCTTTTTTTTTTTTTTCCTGAGACCGTCCAGTTGCATCAGCCCAGCTGCAGCCCGTCCAGAGCAACAGGGCTGTTTCACTTCAGACTGTGAAATATTTTCATTTGCTTTACTTTTAATAGAGATGTTTTCATAAGTAGCTGTATTTAGTCCAGGCTCTTGCAGTATTTATTTACTTTCAGATT
>VWZY01003053.1:28728-61147 GCA_013399075.1 Chloroceryle aenea
AAGATCGCTATCTGGAGTGATGTAAAAAAAAAAAAAAAAAAACAAACCACAAAAAAACAAAACCACACCCAACCTTTTAAGTTGGAAGATTTTTATTTTTAAGATTTTTATAAAGACTTGAATTCAAGCCATTCCCTACTGATTTTTTTGAGTTGATCCTCTGCTGAGATCACTTACAGATTAAGGTAGTATTTCCACATACTACTTCCTCACTCTCCTCTACCTTTTAATTCCTCAAATAATATTCAAACTATATTTTATATATAACTGCAAAATATGTTAAGTGTCAAAGTAGTGTATGAATGCTAATACACACACTGGGGTAGTTCACGGTTTTTAGTCACTTCTGAAAATTTAACCATCACCTTCTAGTTTAAGCACTTAAAATATTTCATAGTAAAAAGGCTGATCATGCATCACTTGGCATGATGTTATCCAGGCATTTTTTTTAAGCTGCAGTTATTTCTCTTTAGGCCCTAAATCCCAATTATGAAACCAAGGTATCCAGTACTCTTTGTGGGTATGTCACAGCCTCTATTTATAAACATTTTTGTCTTGGAAGAAAAGCTCAACTTTCTCAGTGGTTTCTTGAGAAGTGGGTGGAATGAGGTTGAAGATTTACACTTGCCATCATCAAAATCTTCTTTCTAGTAACTCTGTGTTTCTCGGAACTGGCAGTCTGTCTGTCCAGATACACCTGCAATTATGGAAGCATACTCTTTAGTGGGGGAAGGAGGCAGAAAGACTAGCTGATCTCATTTTGGACCTTGTGAGAATGCTGTCTTTTGAAGATGATGTTCTGTTACCTGTGATAAATTTTACTGAGCTGAGAACTGACTTTTATACTCATTTGTAATCTTCAGCTACGATCAGATCACTCCAGTTTTGGAATTTAGCCCTTCTGCTGTCAGAGTCAGTGAAGCATTGCTTGTCATGGGTCTATTTTACAAAAGCATAAACACAGTGTATTTTACTTTGTTGTAATGTGTGTGTATCTCAGGATTTGAACTGTATTGCCAGCTCTATAAAACAGTAATTGTTTTCTTATTAGGGAGGATGATCGTTTCTTAGTCTTGCATGCCAGTAGTCTCCTGCTCTGTTTTCAGTATCTCTTCCTTTTCTTTTATTTTTTTTTTAATTTTTACAGCCTATCAAGATCTTAAATAGCCATTGTTTTAAAGATTTCAAAATGTTTATCTGTTTGTGTTCTTTCTCTCCATTAAATGGGCCAGTGGAAACCTCGCTTGATTTTTACTATGAGTAGAGGAAAAAACAAAATACAAATCACATGAGTAGACTGTTTCTGCAGCATCATTCTTCTAATTTCAGATGTACAGCATAAAAGCAGCTGCAGTCAGCTGACAACTTGTGGTCATGTCCAGATATATGTGGGGAAGGGGCGTGCTGTTTTCAATGCATAATAAAGCCGTTGTTTCGTCACCAGGAAGCAGAGCTGGGAGCAGCCCAGGGGAAATGAGAGACAGTAATGTTGCTGTAGTGGAAGGGAAGTGTTGTTGCATAGAGCCAGAGCTCTCTGCAGGCAGCTGTAGGGATGCACCAAGACAAAAGGGCACAAATCTATTTTGCTTTCTGTAAGGGTAGAGGATAAATGTGAGGAGCAGATGAAAGCCTGAGATGGACATGCTCACAAGGAGGGTGAAGTTATTTTTTATGCTCTACTGCCCTTTACCTCTGTTGGTACCTTCCAGTGAAATCGGTGTAGTTGTATTTTTAGCTTGCTGTATTCCACACCAATATGACAAGATAATTCTGTCTTTACATCTGTAAGCAGCTTTTACTATGTTTTCCTGTTTTCTGCCAGCTGCAGTTTACAAAGGATGTCACAGCACTGGTAAGAAATGTACAGTAGCCATTTCTCTGATGGTTTTGTAAGGCATGTTTTTTCTTAATGATTGTGAGAAGCAAGAATATGAGACAGCAAGTTTGTTGGTAATGAGCTAGATAGTCTGAGCTGAATTTTCTTCATAATGCTAATCTCTTAATTTGTGGTTTGTGGCTGTGCTGTTTGGATGGTTTTCTCTTAGTGTGCTTTAATATTTTGCATTTGACTAATGCTCGGTGTTACATTGCAGCATTACTGTACATGCCTCGCCCTCCTCTGTACTTTGCTCTGTATTAATTTTATGGCTGCACTTGAGCTTTTATAACCTGCCTAGTGCTAAGACAGGGCACATGGATATTCTGGAATTAAGCACGTTATGAACTGGACAGGAAATGCTGTGATGAGGTACCACACCAAAGCATTTTAAAACCCTGAGAAATCATTTTGCTCTTCTGTTGCATTGGCAGACTCTGCATTGGCTCTTTATTTTGTTATGTTTAAACTGAACGAAGTCATGCTAAAGTTTTTTAATAATAGGATATTGTGTAAGTATGCTGGGTGCTTCTCATTGATTCATTATCTTGAATGTGCTGTTAATTTCTCAATGATAAATGCTGCTTCTTTAAAAGGCTACAGAAACATATTAAGTGTAATATAACCATTTTTCTCCTCAGGAGCCAGGCTGTTAAAGGCAAAGGTGCAAATAAATGTACCAAGGAAATTAATTTGAGATTGAGTTTGTGTTTTAATAGTGTGTGGACAGAAGTGGATACGTATGAATTTTCACACCGTACCTTGGAGTTTAAAATGTTGTTATTAATATTTTTTGCAGAAAGATTTGTATGCCATGTAGTGGCTGTCTCCCGGAAAATGTAAGATGACATAGGGTGTTGGCTCACAACAAAGATGTTACTGCTTCAATTTATTCATTTTATGTTTAGGACTAGTAGCTTTTATGTAGAAGGCATCTTAGAGAACTGTGCGTATATACGTTCGTGTGCACTTTTCATATGCACTACATACATTAAGTGAGCAGAGTTCTTTTATACACTAAGTGAATAGAGAATTTTCTAGTGCTAGTTGAATTGATTATGCAGCATTTTAACCTGTCAGTTGCTGTGAAATTCTGGTTTCCAGAATTTCCAGCAATGTGAAGCTTAAATGGAAAGAAGGTATGAAGCATCATGATAGGAAGTAAAATCGAGGGGGACAAAAATACTGTGGTTTGTGCTCATGGATTTAGGGAAACCTGCCTCAGTGGTATTTCCTAAAATTGGTCATCAGCTCAGTTCTTATTAACTGAGGGAAAGAGTGATGTATGGAATGATTTTGCTTGTTCTGTTTCTGCTCACAAAGGTGATGGAATGCTGGTTTTATATTTTTAACTAACATTTTATCTGAAATTATCGATAGTGTGAATTTTGTGTTCCCTCTCTTGAAGCTTAATGGTGCAAAGGCTAGATGGTCAACTTTCCCATTTCCCTCACTACGGAATACTCACTAAATCTTCTCTCCACAGGCGTACTCCCAAGATGCCTACCTGAAAGGCAACGAAGCCTATAGTGGTAATGCCCACAACATACCTGAACCACCGCCAATATGTTATCCACGCCTGACATCCACAGCTTCTGTTACAGCACAAGCTGGTGACAAGCTAGCTTCAGACTTCTCGCTGGGGAAACAGCAAGTCAGACCAGTACGGGCATTGACACAGCCAGAGAGAGCCTACAGAATGGAAATACAAGTGCCTCCATCACCAACGGACATTGCAAAGTCAAATACAGCCGTGTGTGTTTGCAATGAAACTGTAAGGACTGTTATTGTGCCTTCTGAGAAGGCTGTAGATTTGCCGTCTTGTAGAAATAATCATGCTGGTCCATCACACAGGACAGAGGAAGTAAGATATGGCTTAAAAGATCAAACCAGTCTAAAAGCACGGACCACGTCACCATCCTCTTCAGTGTCCACTGCCATCGTACTTCCCCAGACTCCGATAACGAGGCCAGTTGATCCAACTGCAACACTAAATAAAGCTGCAAATTACGTAGTATGTGCAGAAGGAATCCCAAGCACTAGACCTCCTGCTCAAGCTACAGACTCGCCTTCTGCCTCTGCCAATCATTACAGTTCACCAACCTCCCACCAGCATATAGACTGGAAGACGTACAAAACATACAAAGAGTACATTGATAACAGGCGCATGCACATGTATGGCTCCCGAACGATACAGGAAAGGTTGGACAGCTTAAGAGCAGCTTCTCAGAATACAACTGACTATAACCAAGTGGTGCCAACTCGCACTGCTTCCCAGGTACGGCGCAGGAGCACCTCCCACGACAGGGTTCCGCAGTCTGTTCAGATACGTCAGAGGAGTGTATCCCAGGAAAGACTTGAAGATCCGGTGCTGATGAAAGAGTGGCCACGAAGTGCTTCACAAGATACTCTAACTTCACCTTCAGTTAATGCCAGGAATCATAGGGCTCAGTCATGGGATTATCTCGGCAAACAGGGTGAAGTGCTAGAAAATTTTCATTCTGAGACTCTGATTGCAGATACAAATGGAGATAGGAGAAAGACTTACAAGTGGACAGGGTTTACAGAACAAGATGATCGGCGAGGAATTTATGAGAGATCTAGACAGCATGCATTTCACATGTCCCTTCGAGGTCAAAACTTTTCTATGGCTCCAAGTACTTATATTTCAGACAGGAGAACAGGTAGTAGAGCTTCTCTGCCGGGTTCTCATTTTCAGAAAGTTCCACCAGATATGAAAGTGTTCCAGCCTTCTCGAGACTTGCAAACTCCTGGGGGGGTTTCAAAACCTACAGCTGTTTCACAAGAGAGATTGTCTCTCACACCAGCCAGAAGTTCTAAAAGTAGCTCTTTGAAGAACTCTGTTCCCTATGCAGCAAAACCTTCATTTCCCCTTAACCAGAGCCTGGATGCTATTGCCAGCAAAGACCAAAGAACAGTAAATCACTTGCATCAGAGTGGCCTGTTAAACCAACAGTCAAGGATCCGAGCAGAAGGTGCCCCAGATCACAAACCAGAAACTGGCAAAACCATCCAACCTTCCTCTCTGTCTCCAGCTTCTGCCAAACTTGGTCAGCCAACAAGTGAGAGTTCAACTACCTCTGACAACGTAGATGGTTCCATCAGACAAAAGACTCGCGATTTTGAAAGGGAAGATGTCCGTGAGCCTGAAATTCTGCAAACAGATGTTCAGGAAAGTGACAAAGACACAGTGGTCATGCGTGACAAATCACCTTCTGGCCACCAAACGCCACAGCCTTTGAGGCATCAGTCCTATATTCTTGCTGTAAATGACCAAGAGGCAGCCTCAGAGACTACCTGTTGGTTACCTAATGATGCTCGGAGAGAAGTCCACATAAAAAGAATAGAAGAAAGGAAAGCATCAGGTTCCAGCCCACCTGGTGATTCCTTGGCTTCTATTCCGTTTATTGGTGAGTCGAACTGTTCCAGTGTACATCAGATGCTTTTATCTGCTAAAGCTGATGGAGAGCACCGTGCTAGATAGTTGACATCTGTTCCTCTAAACTCTGAGGTTGAGAAGCATGGGGGGCTCTCTTACCATCTAGGGTAATCTCTTACCATCTAGAGTTCGTTGGCAAAATTATCACTCTTCAGTGGAGGAGAGAAATGTTCTGTTTTGTTTGGAGCCCTAGAGGGTCAGTGTGGAAATGTCTACGGTGATTTAATACTTTTCTAGAGTTTTCCTTAACCCCATGGAGCAGTCTGTGTTATGTAACTGTCATTCCACGTAATGCTCTGCTACTGTGTATGTGGACAGCTAGCACTTGCAGCACCTCTCAAAATATTTTTACTACTTTAGTGTAAGATCTATTTAGGATCCACTAGAGAGAGAATATGGATGCAAATATCTATAAGGTTGATTTGCAGAAGAGAAAGTTTGTCAGATGAATCAATGAAGGTTTTTGGTACGGATATGGACTAGAGGAAAGCTGCTTCAGACCAAAGGATGGGAGTAAAATGAATTTGCAGGCAAATGTGTTAATGTGGATATGAATTCAAGGGTTTTCATAAACATAATGTGAGAAGACACAGAGATTTGCCAGTGGGCTGTGACAAAACCAGGGCTGCAATTACAGGGAGCTTGTAGGAAGGAGATGATAATCTAGAAGAAAAAAGGAAGTTGTGGAAGTGATAAGAAAATAAAATCAAATCTGTTTTGAATATGTGAGGAATTTAAAACTGTCATCTGTTGAAGAGTTTCAGTGACAGCATTTCTGTTCTATTCAAGTAGCCAGTACTCGTGTTGTCTTCCCATCTGTTGTTGAGTGATTTTCTTTTGTTGTGGCTGGTTTAATCCTTTGGAGTCTAGGTGTCTGTGGACCACTTACCACACAGGTTGATTTTATACATGACTGTCTGGTCCTGAACTTAGTCAAAGTAGTAGTATTTAGGAAATACTGAATTTTGATCTCAAACTTGTGGATGTGGCAAAACAAGCCATCTTACTACTGCTCAGGTTTTTTACAGATTAGGGTAAGGAGTTTACATGTACAACATCTTGGCACAATTTTTTTCTAATGTGGATCTGCAGCAGTGTATTTTCTAAAGTTATCTATAATATCTCCTAATTTAAATAAAAATAATGAAGAAACTTTGTGTCCATCAAAGAATGGAAATCATATAACAATTCTGTTCTTTTGACAGAATTTTAAGACATAACAAAAATGCTTTCTTAGCTAGCAGATGGTTTTTATAGTGAGTTTTCCTTTTTGAACAGGAATTGCACTTTTTTTTACTGTTATTATTGGATGTATCAATATCCAGTGTAATTCTGGATTCTTTAGACTCATCCGTCTTTAAGGATTAGTACAAGTTTGTACAGCAAGTAAAAGTTTTTAGTTTGTT
Source organism: Chloroceryle aenea (assembly GCA_013399075.1). NCBI lineage: Eukaryota > Metazoa > Chordata > Aves > Coraciiformes > Cerylidae > Chloroceryle > Chloroceryle aenea. The sequence goes on from VWZY01003053.1 coordinate 35,471, forward strand.
TTTTGCCTTTAATACTGTGCCTAGAATCAGCACTGTGCACTTGATAAGTGATGTGTAGTATTTGTACTCACTTAGGAGTGCTTGCTAGGAATTTTCTAATCCCTTACAAGTTAAATGTTGTGTAAAAGTCAGATCAAGATTGTCAAAATCAAGCCCAGCCTTTTGTACACCATCTCCTGTCGTGATTTTGACAAAGATGTGCCATGAACTTAGGTGGCTTGCTTCCAGATTTTAGAGAAATGTGATGATTAAAGTTCAAAGAATCCTTAAACATAGCAATCAGACTGGATTCTGTAGCAGCTGAGCAGTGCAGAAGAAACAAAGCTGTAATTCTGCATTGCAGCCTCTTGGTCCAACACCACATGGGATTATGTGAACTCTTACAAGTGTCTTGGACTGAAAACTCCTGAATACTCCAGAAATACTAAAAAGGGGTGCAGCTAGACTGTGGGCACCATGTGAACCGACACAGTACTCGTGCCTTCCTTCCTAGAGGAAATTCTTGTGCTGGTGCAGGTCCTGTGGAAGATTGCCACCACAGCTCCAGCACCTTGAAGATGAAATAACCCTCTCGCAGTAGGAGGAACATCAAATGCCATTGAGAGTGGACATCTTCTAAAGTTAGAATTAATATGCATGATTCTAACTTGTTCTACTATCATTATGCCTAATTACAGCTTTACTTCTTAAAAGCCTTATTTAATCAAGCAGATAAACCCCTAGAATCTGCTTTGAAACTCAGTGAACGGCTGTTTAACTCTTCTGAAGAAAAGTCACTTGGATTTTTCTGTTTTGGGTTCTGTTGTTGCTTGGTTTTTTTCCTTCTATCTGATGATTGAGAAGGATGTTACTTTATTTAAAGATGTTCCTTGCTGTTGGAAAGCTCCCTCCTTTCCTTAACATTTACAACATAATTGTTTTTTGCAGTATTAGGTTTTCTTAGCCGTGGTTCATTTCACAGATGCACTTAGTGAAGTTATTTGTACAGTAGATCTTTGGAACAGTGTGAAACTGTACATTTGTGGGGAAACACATCTTCTGAGGTTACTTATTATTGCCAGTTTTAAGCACTTTGTGGTGTGCTTATTTTTGTTATCATTTTCTGCTCATTAAAAGTAGCAGACATGCTCAGACCATGTTTTGGTAGAAATTCAGCCAGAAACAGTTGGCTTCTGCAGCATTATTTTGTGACTAACTTGCTTTTGAGAATAGCACAACACTGGAAGGATTTTGGCTCTTTGTAAGCAGCACAGTGCCCTGGACCACAAATGGAAGTTTGCTCATGGCAGGTTCTTGCAGAGATTACAGTGGGTTGCTGAAGAACTGCCTTTTGACACTAGTCCTCTCACAAGAGGCTGCTTTGAAGCACGGAGGTGAAATTTTGGTTGCGCTTCCTCCTAGAAATGAGAGTTCCCCTCAGAGTAAACCTAGTAAGCAGGAGACTTATCTTTTATAGGAGAGATGGATTTATGTGAAAAAATGAGGCAAGATACTGTGTGCTCACTCTTCTTCAGGTGGGCAGATGTTCTTGGGGAATAAGGAAGCTGTTGGTTTTACAGGAAAACACAGCCTGGCACTGCAGGCTGTTGTGGTTAGCTTGGAAAGCTGCTGTTTGTATTTCAGGTCCAAGGAAAGCCTCTCTTTGTAAAATGTTCTATATTGTTTCAAGCCATACAAGTTGGTCTAATGAAAGGTTATTCCAGAAAGGATCTCACCTGTTTTTCTAGACTAGTACCAGTTCTCTATCAGTGACTATATAGGCAATTGTGGTCTCTAATGTATGATTTTTCAGACTTCTAACTTGTACACAGTCTCTGTTAGAGAACAGCAGATGATAAATTTCTGACCTATTGGGTAATGTTGGATGTGTTAACCTACGCTGGAGTGGACATTCAAAGCCTACTTAATGGTTTTGTAATTGTCAAGAAAAGATTGATTGAGAATATAGTTATTTTAATAACTCTCTTAGGCATACACACCTAGTGTTCATGTTTGAGATTTGCACCTAGCTTGAAACTATATATTCTTTTTCCCCCTCTTACACCATTTTTGGTAGAATAGAAAACAATTTAAAAAAAAAAAAAAAAAAAAAAAAAAAGAGGCTTCATTAAAGAAATTTAAAAATGTAAGTACAAACAAATTAACAGTCATGCAGGGAGAGNTTGAGTTAAGTGAACAACCCATTTAAGTGAAATGGAGAAACTGCTTCAGTGCTTCATGTGATTGCAGTTTGTCTTGCTGCAAGGTGCAGTTCAGTGCTTTGGCCATTACTACTGGGTGAATGTTCTTTCCAACTTCACAGTAGGTTTTCACATGAAAATTAATTTTAAATGGATATATTTTAAAATACTTAGCCTAAATAAACATCATCTTGAAGGCTAACATTTTTTATTTCAAATCAACTGAGTTTATAGTCATCCTACTACAGAGCTTTTCTTTCAGACATGCAGTAACTTCAGATAAGTACACAGACTTGCCCTAAAAGGTTTGATCCTATTTTTGAAAATATCTAGTACATCCTTACCCTAGAAAAATTTTAGGTCACTTAATTCTACTTTTAATTTGTGAATAACTGAGAGAAAATTAAGCAGATAAAAATATCTGACCAGACTTTGATAACAGCAGTTTGTTGTAAAAATTAGATGAGTGTCCTTTCTGGCTGAAATGGATACCTAAGGAAAGGTCTGAGAACAAGACAAGGATGCATGGTACTTAATGTTGGTACTTTCTATTTTCTAACCATTTGCACTTTACAACATCCCTGAGCCAAATGTGATTTTAAGTAGTCCATAAATTTCTTCATTCTCTTTTATACTAAAGTAGGATTTTGCTATCTATGACCCTGTACAATTTCAGTAAAGATTTGCCAGGAGATTGACACAGCTTTAACTATGTACTATTTATTCCCTTTTTCTCTGTGTGTGGTATTTTTTAATGTGTGTGGTGGTTTTTTGTTTGTTTCTGTTTGTTTTGGGTTTAAAAAAAACAAACAAAACCAAACCTGAACTGTGTCCTGCTGACTGAAGTTCTTATACACATGTTACAGGAGTGACCAGCAGACCACTAATCTTTGATTCACTCTTTCCACACCACTCATGGTTTTCTCTCTATTTCTTCCACCCTTAGCACAGGCAAACAGCCATAGTGACTTCTGTGCTGGTATTTAGGCAGTGTGTGCTTTTCAACTTGCTTTCAGAGCTGTTCTTCATTCAAAACCAAGATTATTTTTTTTTTCTTCTGTGTTCCAGTACCTATTTTTCTACAAAATTCTGTCCTAATAAAAGTGCTTTCTTTTTGTTTAACAAACAGGATAAATTTAGCTGGCTTCTAGAGAATTCTGCTCCAACTTTTTTTTTTTTAATTTTGTGTGTGTCTTACCAAATACTACTTTTTTGTTACAGTAAATTAACTGATGAATTGGTGAAACATTCAAAACCACTCGGCATTAGTTAAAATTTTCAAGCATCTTTATGGTAGAGATGATGGCATTCCTCTTCTCTAATGCTGGAAGCTGTATAGGGTTTACCTTAGCAGTACCTACCTTTAAATGGTAAGTCAGGTATAGAACTCCAAGTACTCTTTTAGAAAGCATAATGAGTTCACTGCCTTTATTTTAGTGAAACAGGTGCCATAGCTTTCCTCTCCCTACACCTTTATGCCTCTCTCTGCAGATGGCTTGGGCTCTAATACAGAAGATGACAACGTGAATGCACACCTACTGAATGAATGCACACCTACTGAATGAATGCACACCTACTGAATGAATGCACACCTACTGAATGCATTTGGGAAACTAGAGAATTAATTGATACACTCACACAACACCCTATGAAAAGGGTTCTGATGGTGGGAACAGAGAGAGCATAGAGGAGAGAATCTAATATTCTCACATGTAATATAGAAATAATTGAAATAATATACTCATTCTGTTGCCTCCTTGTGAGAAGAGATAACATCAGGCAGAGAGAAATTCAAAACTTCAAACTTCTGCAGCAGAGACTGTAGCTTGTGAACCCAAACTGTGGGGATACCCTAAAGGCAGATGGTGGATATGGCATGCTTTAAGGAAACTTTAATTTTAGCAAAAAGAAGTCAAGATGAATATGAAAATCTACAGCCACTGTGATATTTTTTTTTTAGGAGTTACTGCCTACCTCTTCCAAACTATGGAAATACAAATATAACTGCAGTAGAAATTAGAGCTGACAGATGTTCAGTTTTGAGAGTATTGCTTCTGTTATTTTAGCGATAGCATTGGCACAGCTTTTAACATGTCATCAGTGTTTCTAAGATAAGCATCAGTCTTCTTTTTTTTTTTTTTTTTATTTTAGTGTGGCCTGCCAAATCACTGTTGCCTCAGGCTGAAAAATTCAGTATTTCTTACCCAAAGAACAATTTTTAAATCATTGTGGTATTCTGAAGTATAGCAGCCAAAACAGAAAATTAGAAATTGTTTTAAATCCTCCTGTAATTCAACAATCCTTTTTTAATTAAAATTTGAAGTCAATAAGTCATAACATGCAGAAGTGTTCTGAGTAGAAGCATCAGATTTGTTTTATAATGGATAATATTTTCACAGCACAAATAATTCTTAGTGCATCATTATAACTTAATTGCAGGTAATAAATGAATGCCACCAGGTTCTTGGCCAAAAAAAAATAGTATGTTAAGAATTAGAGATTTTATTTTTTTTTTAGGTGGCAAGGTATTACTATGAACAGGAACCTTTGAGTTGCTTTATATTACTTGGTGTAGAAGGATTATACATTTGTTTAAGACTGAAGTAAGCAACAGACTGTTATAGATCAGGTTTTCAGAATAATCTCACATGAAGAATAACCTTGGGAAGCCTTTTTCTGTTTGTGTGAAAGTCGGTATAAAACCCCATATCATTTACATGAGCAGAGGATGGGATTTGATGATTCAGGAGGTTGCTTCAGTCCTGTGTTTCTGTGGCTTAATGAATGTGCTCAGCATGCACATTTGTTTCCATTATATTCTTTAGGCCACATGAGGATAATTACATAAAGTATATATGTGAAGAAGTACTGTAAAGACAACCAGTGCTGGAAGTACTTAACTAAAAAAAAAAAACCTCAAAAAGAACCAACCAAAAAAACCCACACAAAAGAAAAAACCAACCACACTTCTTAAAGGCTCTTTAAGGTAACAAGTCATGATGAGTCCAGGCAATAGTTTTTTATCTTCTTTCTAAATCACATATTTCAGGCTTGGAAGTCTTTATTGGAACTTCTGCACTTTCAGGGTGAAGTATAAGATACAGCAGCTTGTACTTGAAGATGTGTAACAAAAAGTCACTGCTGTAGGGTATTCATTAGTTCTTTGTGTAATAGCGTGGTTAGGTCCATAGAGATTATTTTTGATTGAATCTATTCACTTTTGGTTTATTGGCTATTTCTGCCTTTCTCACTATGCAGCTGAAATTGTATACATGGTGATCTTATTTGTCTTCCTGGAAGGCTTTTAAGAAAAGGGGTCTGTTTACCTTAAACTGAGCTTCATTTTAGGTTTAGTAGAGATAAGGAGGCTCTGAACTAGACCTTTTTTGACTAAACTTCCTTGCCTGTGTGTGGTTGAAGATCCTCTTTCTACTTCTAATACCCTGTCCACCCTCTCTTCTTTCTTCCTGAATTCTTCTCGGTGGTGCCTCTTCCTGGTGGCCTCTGTCCCCAGCTCTGCTCTCCCTTGTTCTGCGTGTGCCTCGGCAGCCTTTGTCGACCCCTGTGTCCTGCCTGCTGCCTGATTTGGAGGCAGGTAGTGTTGTGTCTTCTGAGGGTGCAACGCCTGTCAAGGTACCGTGTGCCACGGAGTGCTTGGACAGGACAAGGACGCCATGTGTGCCAGAGTGTTGGGCAAAGGGCTGGCAGGAAGGGCGTGCCTCTAAAGCCAGCCTTGCTGCAGGGTCTGGTCGTGTCACTGCTGTGTTCTGTCTGCCCTTCAGTGAAGGAAATCTTTTTTTTTTTTTAATTCTTCTGTTGAGTGCTTGATAGTTTTCTGATGCCTTTTTTACCATAAGCAAACTTGTCATGTAAGATTCATTTTTAAAGTACACCCTGAAAACCATAACCTGTGGTTTGAGAAAATTACTGAACAGATGGAGAGGCAGTGGTTAATTATTGTTAGATCTGTCAGGTGGATGCCATCCCAGTCTATGGAAGCTTTCACATTTTTGCCTTTGTTGAATGAAGATTGTTTTTAATGACTCTTAGGCCTTTGTTTTGGAGGCAGAAAGTAATACGAGTTACCTCACTGTAGCCTTCTGCAGAAGGCTGAGTTTCTGAAAGTAATCACTGTTAACAATTGCAGAAAATCGGTGAGTGACCAAAATTGCATTAAGTACTGCAGGGGCATCTTAAAACAGGTGCCTAATCCAAAACTTGGGTATGGTTTTCAGAAGGCCAGTAATATTAAAGTGCTGTTATCCAATTTGATGTATGCAGATTGAGAAATTTTATGAGTGATTTTTGTCACCTGGGGGTGCACTCCACCTCAACATTCTTTATAGGAAAAGCAGTTTAAACTGGTGTTGTGTGTTACTGTACAACCTACTACACTTACATTTTGAATCTTTAAATCAGATAATACAGTCTTTGATAAAACACATACCTGTGGAATTAATGTTTGTAGCCAGGTATTCACATTGTCTGTTTAAATTGAAATGCCTAATTAGTGTTTTAAATGGTAATCTGTTCTGCATCACACTTACTAAATAATACAATTCCTTCTTATGGTCCTTTTAGGTGTCTTGCAGTGTCTTGTCTTTTGGCAGTCTTGCAAACAGTATCTTATGTCCAAAGGGGGGTAAATATGAAAGGTGACTTTAGCCTCAGGAACCTAGTTTCTTTCAGTCACTTTGTACCAGTGAATAAAATTTCAGCACTCTAAATCCTCAGGGGTTGGTGGGAGCAGTCACCTCTCTGTTATTGACAGCCCAAGCATCCCTGATGGTTAGCCACTCTGGACCAAAGTTAGTCTGTGAATTTGCTCTACATGTTTATTATGCTGTGACTCAGCTAAATAAACCATTTCCTTAAAAAACTGAGCCCCTACCCCCAAAAAAACCCAGACAAACCAAACAGAACAGACAAAGCCCACAATCTTAATTGACTTGGATAAACAGGGAAATCTTAACACAGCTCCAGTGCAGCCCAATTGATACATGTCCATCCAACCCAATGAAATGCATCTAAAGGTGCTGAGAGAGCTTGCTGTTGTCATTGCAGAGGTACTGTCTATCCTCTTTGAAGGATCATGAGGACCTAGGGAAGTCCCCATTAGCTGCTAAAAAAGCAATTTGTGGACCCCTTTTGAAAAAGCATGAGAAGGACAATCCAGGAAGGCAGGCAATCGGCCTTAACTCCAACCTTAGGAAAATCATGCCATAGGAACTTATTTTTGGGCACATGAAGGTGGTTTGGCATAGCTAGTGTGGATTTACAGGGGTAAATAGTGCTTGACCAACGTGATTGCCTTTTATAATGAGATGACTAGATCTGTGAATGGGAAGAGACATGAAAGGGATCACCCATCTTTACTACTTTTTGTCTTTTGACCTTAGAGGCAACACCATCCTTGTACCAGTCTAGATGGGTGTACTGCCAGATACATAGGAAAACTGACTGGATCCTCAGGTGTAAAGGGTAGTAGCTAGGGGTACATATTCTACCTGGAGGCTGGTTACAAGGGGCGTTCTTCAGGGTCTGTCTTGTTTAATATCTTTATCAGAGAGGAAGAGGTGTTTGCAGACAACACTCAACTAGGGGGGGCAGTCAGTATGTGCAAAGATGTATTGAGAAGGACTGGCCCTAGAGGGGTGGTCAGGTAGGAGCCTTTTGAAATTGAAGGACAAATGCTGAGTCCTGATTCTGGGATAGGCTAACCACCTGCTATGGCATCAGCACCTTGATGGTGATGAAAACTTAACACCATACTGGTCTGTATCAGTAAGATCACAGCCAGGATATTGAGGGAGGAGATTGTTCTCCTGTATTTGGCACTTGCTGGATAAAAGCTCCGAGTAATGTGGTCTGTATTCAGTTCTAATCCTGCTCTGTGGAGGAGGTTGGGCTAGGGGACCTTCTGAGATGCACTCCCACCTGAGTACTTAAGTGATTAATTTAAATTATATCTAAGGTTCTCAAAATGTGCCCCTTTTTGTGTTCAGATGTTCAGGTTGTTACGTTCAAATCTTCACATATAGTCTGGAAAGACTGTTCCAGGAGTTTTGGGTATAAACAAATACATTACAACTTCATCATGATGTAATATAATATTTATTGTATCACCATAGTAGGTTGTGATTCAGATCTGTGCTTTTTTTAGTGATGTTTTTGGTGTCAGTTCCTTTGAGTTGTTGGAAATTTGGTTAATATTTGTTCCTTAGTTCCTTATCCACAGTGTGGGGATAGTACATCCTCTTTGTTACTATTTCTCACCCGTGTAATCCTCAGGTTTGAAATCTGCATCCGAGCCCATGCAGTGTAAATCTGTGTCTTAGCAGAGTCACAAAGTTAGTAGTTTCCCAGATCACTTACGTTGTGTACAGATGCTCCCTCTCTTTGTAGGTCCCTGATCTGCACCTGCACTCTAATACAAATGTGCTTTGATACATGAATTTCTCTCTGCTTTTGCAAGCAGGTCAGCTAATGCAAGGTAGCTGTACTTGGAACTGCATTGCCTGTTTATTACAAGTTTTTTTGTACCCCCTGAAAATGGCTTTGCATGGGAAGGCTCTTCCTGAAAATTACTAGGTGAAACTCTCGACTGGTTGCTCATGTTGAAACAGAGGTGACAAGCAGCATGCTCAACTTTGCTAGAGGTTCTCTGTCAGCTTTATGACTCATTTTCCAAGGGCTGGTCTCTTGGGTCACTTCACAGACACTAATGCAGAACAAATTGTACTTGTATCCTTTTCTCAAATGAAAAGTTCAAACTTCAAGTAGTCCCAGAGTCTTTCACCTTTTTGTTACAAGTTTTTAAAAGGACACCAGTAATCTGTGAGATAATAAACTAAAAGAGAATTATTTTATGTGGCTTCTCCTCTGGCTTGCTCATTCTGTACGCTTCAGTGCATTTTGGACACAGTTTTCATTGGTTAATGAGCTGAGCACATCCTTCTACGTGCTGGGCGAGGAGTTTTGGGGTGCAAACACACCTATTAATTAAGGAAACTGAAAAGCAAGATAAATACTCTGGGCACTAAAAAGAAAAGTGAAAATAGAAGGGACGTATGTAGTTGTTTGGGTTTTGTATCTTACCGGGCAGCAGTGGTGGAGCTTGCCAGTGCATTCAATTAGTAGGTAGTAACTCATGGAGTACACCATGGTTTGATGTAGAATCACTTTGCATTATGTAAATCTTGTTATAAGTTGACCTTCAACCTCTTCATTGTGTGAACAGTTATTTCCCTCCTGTACCCATGTCATTTGCAGTTTCTTTAAAGCTTGCCTATTTCTAAAACTACTTTAATTTTGATTCATCTGTGGATAAGATCCACTGTGAAGTAGTAATTTGAATAATTATTGTTGCTTTCAAGGGCTTAGAAACTGGTTTTCCTCAGTTGAATTCTTGTATTTAAATGTTGTGGAAAATTGGGTAGTGTTGCCTGACGCTTTGGTATTCACAGCTTGCACAGATTTATTTCAAGTGCCAGTGTTTTTTGTAACTTTTGGGGATAGAGACTAACATTTTGTGAAGTCTGTAACATAAATAACTTAAAGCTTAGCATTTCCAGTTTGCATGCTATAAACTAATCAATTGTATAGTGAGTGGTTACATTCCTTAGTCCACATTACCCTGTGCTTCACTCAGGGTTTGCTGCAGGGAAGCTGAGCAAATGAAAAAAGCCAAAAGAATGGTGAGCTCTTGCAGTTTGGACATGGAAGTGTAGCTGAGGTTCATACCATCTCCTAGTTTCTGTAGAGAAGAGTTCTGTAGATGTTTCTAATTTATCACTTAGCTGCAAGTAAAACTTAGAAGTTTTGAAAGAGTAGTATCACAGGTTTGCTGTGAATTCTTTTGATCCCCTTGTTTACTATTCCTAGTCTGCAGCTAGGTTTGGGGGGGTATGCTTTACACAACTTCAAAATCAGTATTTTCTACTCCAGACAATTTAGAGAGCTGTTACTGCTAAACCTTCCTGCACTTTGTTTATTTCCTTGTTTTAAATTTACATTGCCAAATTTTGATGGTACGAGTGCTCCCTTAACAGAACTGTTAGTGCCTGTTGAAAAAGCACAATGCAGCACATGCAGTTGTGTTCACACAAAGCAAAGAATAAACCTCTGTCTGTGAGTGTTCATTGATTTCAATGGGCTTTTCAGTAGCTCTGCATATTACAATTCTTAGCACCTAGAATACATTCATAATCATTACGACAGTGCAGTTCAGCCCCTGCTCGTGGCTTGAATTTTTTTTTTTAGCTTTCTTTTTTCCCCCATCCTCTCTTCTACCGGAGCATGAAGTAGAAATATTTTTCTAGTGTTAGTAATGTGTTTTAGAAGATGTTGCGGCTCTTCTCAGAAGGATTGAAAATGTATCAGTGGACTTTTCCATCCTGTAAGAAACGTGCTAAATACTAGAAATACTTAAAGCTTTTTGGAATCTTTCATGATGACCCTTGTGGCTATCGAGACTGTGAGGTGCTGGCCATGTACGGCGTGCAATCGTTTGTATGAGCAATTAGTGGAAGAACTAATTGGTATGTAGTAGTGCCATCTTCTAAAAATATGAGTACTTGTTGCTTTATTTGAATGTATGGAGGATGGGGGGGGATTGGTTCTTTTGATGCTGGATATCTGTTTAAAATGCTTTTTTGTTTGCTGGTAACTTGGCTTTATTATTTGTGCACTCATTTAAATCCAAATGGTTTTCGGTAGTCTGCCCATATTTTGGTGTAAGAAAATAGGTTTACCTGTCTCTAAGTCTAGAGTTACTGATGTAGTAGCTGCTTTTCACTTAGGCATATAGACGTAGTGTACTTGAAAAACAATATTACAACAGTTTTAACAAATAAATCCCTGTTTCAGTCACAACAAAATTTATAATTGGGTATGATGTCCTTTGCCCTTATCTCTGATGTACAATTCACATGCCTGCAAAATCAGGCTCCTCTTTCTTAGAGAGCACATTTGATAATTGGGTCCTTATGCTTGTTTGAAAGACTTTGTTTAATATATCTGATATCCCAATAATGAGAAATTCAGACAGCTATTTAGTTTGAGCATTTGATTAATGTATTTAATATGTTAATATGTGGCATATTACCTTTGTAGATGAACCGACTAGTCCTAGTATTGACCATGATATTGCACACATTCCTGCTTCTGCTGTTATTTCTGCATCTGCTTCTCAAGCACCAGCTATAGCAACTGTTCCTCCCAGTCCCACATCTCCAATCCCTTTAATTCGGCGACAGCTTTCACATGATCATGGTGAGCGGTGATTTCACTTTTTTCCTCATGCAACTTTTTCCTTATACACTCTGGAAAGCAAGCATGAAAACTGGCAACTCCTGATTGCTTTAAATAAATGCCAAAAATGTGATTCACGTGCCTATATACTCAAAATTCTGTTTGTTTGTAGAATCCATCCGGCCTAGCGTGCTGGATAGCCAGCCTGCCACAAAAACTGAGAGATCAAAGTCATATGATGAAGGACTGGATGACTACAGAGAAGAGGGCAAATCGTGAGTTCATCCATAATACCAGTTAATTTGGAGATCTGCTTTTTACAGTGTATAAAATCTCATCTTAACTTGTGTCTTTTTTTCTCAACAGATCCATTAAGCATGTATCTAGTTTAAAGGGGATTAAGGTAGGTAAATATGTATGGAACAACTCCTAAGAGTTACACATGCTGCTGTGACAAGCGGTATGAATTACACGGCTCCCTTATACAAAGTGATGTGTTCAACGCAGGTGTGAAGCTTATTGGAATTTCTGATCATCAAACTGTTCCTGCTGTATGCATCACAGAAGTAAATGTGGTCTCTCTTTTCTAGGCTCACCACTTGGTCGTTGATTTTTCATTTCTCTCAGTCTCTGCAAACAAAGCGCTATCTGTCGTGTGCCTTTGTAAAAATCCTGCTAATGAGAGTCTTAAGACTCCTGCAGTTTCTCAGAGTATTCTTGGGATGTGTAAGGTCATTATTGTTGTATGGAAACTTTAGAAATTCCTATTTTCCTGGGAGGATATTCCAAGGGGCATTTTTAAAGTGAGAAACATCGTGAATGTAGAAATTGCAGAGAAATGTGTTTAGAAATACACTGTAAGGTTCTTTCTGTGATATTTTCTTTAGGTACCAGACAGCCAGAAATCTTCAGAAGACTCTGGTTCCCGAAAAGATTCTTCTTCAGAGGTCTTTGGTGATGCCTCTAAGGAAGGATGGCTCCATTTTCGTCAGCTTGTTACAGACAAAGGAAAGGTACCTGTCATGTTTGGTGTTTTAACTAGTGGAAACATTAAGCTGGTGAAAAATTACAAGACTTGAAACCTTCCTGGTTTGTGTGGGGTTTTTTTAGATATGGTTTTTGGGATACGATGAACTGACAACATTATAGAGCCATTAGAACATTGATTTTAGTGAATTACTTAGTTTCATTTAGAGAGTGATTTCTAAACTGTCTTAATTTTACATTTCAAAGCATCTGTGAAGTAAACTCATTTCGAATAGCTAAATGGTAAGAATCAGTCCCTTGATAATTGTAGTGTGTGTTCTTTTTTTTCCTCTCTGCTGATAGTGAAAAAGGCTGTAATTTTCAAGAATGTTGTGGAGTTGAGTTCAAATTAACCTTCTGCTCAAGCATACTTAAGGAAAATTGGGAGTCTGGAATTGTAGTGGGATGTAAATGTGAGTCTGACTGGAATTTCAAGTTTAAATGGCATTGTCAAGAGTCCACTAAATATTTTTTACTGCATTTGTTTTAATGCCTCTGTATGTGTATGTGGACACAAACTTAATGGGTGATCAGGGAGGGCAGGCTGTTGAACAATTTGTGTCTCTAATGGAGAGCAATTAGTGAATTCCACCTCTGTGTAGTCTTTTCCTACAGGTCATTCTTAAAAAAGGTACAGGTAGGTGGTTATTCTTTCTTTTTAAAAATTCTGGAGGTAGCTTTTGTAATCCAGAAACATTTATTGTAACAAATGAGCAAGCTAACAGACTGGGTGGTGTTTTACAGAGAGTTGGTGGGAGCATTCGGCCATGGAAGCAATTGTATGTTGTTCTTCGAGGTCATTCACTTTATTTGTACAAGGATAAAAAAGAACAAGTGACCCTGTCTGAAGAAGAACAACCTATAAGCATCAATGCCTGTTTGATAGACATCTCATACTGTGAAACCAAGAGGAAAAACGTGTTTAGGCTCACCACTTCAGACTGCGAGTATCTGTTTCAAGCTGAGGACAGAGATAATATGTTAGCATGGATTAAAGCAATACAAGACAACAGCAACTTAAATGATGAGGTAATTGTATGATATATAATACAGAAACCATAGTTTGTTTTTTAATTAAAAAATTGTCTTTTATCTTAATACTTCAACAAAAGAAACCATTTGCAATTAAATAATAGAATAAAATGTGTAGAGGAACATACAAGAAAATGAAGTGAAGGGCAAGGTAACTGAGTAAATACATTTTTAACAAGTGTGACATAGAGAACAGACTTGTGTAATAAATGAATTAATGTTGTTGCTCATTTGACTAAAGATACGCTTAATATAAAACTCATCTGTCAAAAATCCCAAATATTTTTAAAACATAATTGCAGGATTAGAACCAGTGTGTTCTGTCTTGAGACTTGCATTGCAGAGTGATGTGTGCAGTGGTACAGCGTGGGGAATTTCTCAGTAGGTGAAAAGTGAACCGTTGAAGGATGCCTGTTTCTCTGATGAAATGTTGATGTTTCTATCAATTAAATGCAAACATATAAGTGTGCATATAAGTGTCTGTCTCAACATTGTCCTCAGTGTTTTCATTTCAGTGTACTGAAATACTAATTTTTTCAGATGTCATTTGTTGACTGGAAGAGTTAATGGTATTCTGAAAGTAAAAAAAAAATACTTGCTCTGTTTCACAAGATTGTAAAGTAGATCTCCATTAATTTTACAGGATACTGGTGTCACTAGTAGAGATCTAATCAGTCGGAGGATTAAAGAATACAGCACCATGATGAGGTAGGTGAATTATATGCTGCCTGTAGTTTTTGTAGAGTTCTTATCTAACTTCTTCTTACCAAAGTAATACATCTTGTTTCAGTTCTTCAAGCAGCAAAACAGAGCCGTCGCCCAAAACACCTCGCCAGACTCTAAGTATCAGGCAGACTCTGCTTGGAAATAAAGCAGAACAGCGGACCCTGAGTCCCCATTCTCCTAAGGACGAGTCTGAAAGGAAGCTTCTCACTAAAGGTCTGTTTGTTTTGTGTATGTCTTTAGTTCCTTATAGCCCCAGCGTGAGGCCACTGAGGTGCCCTTCTCAGGTTTTTCAGAGGCACATACAAACACACACACACCAAGTATTAACCAGGTTTTTTGAAGCTGCAGCTATAGTCACTCATTTCTTGTAACTACTTCATTAGATACATTTCAGGTTTTCTCAGAGCCCTGAAGCTTTTTATATCCTATCTTGAGAGATTTTTAGGTTTTGGGTTTTTTTTTCCTGCAGCTCTCTAATGTTACAGTAGTAAAATACAGGTGTTAAACTTCTTGTGACCAAATTTTGCCAGGCTTTGGAAATAATTTTGTGTGTAATTCATACTTTTGCTTCCAGCTGACTTGGAGGTGACAAGGTAAATTCATATTTTAAATATGTTGCTAAGAAAACAAGGTTTCCACTAAAATTTTAGAAGCAGAGAAGAACATACATTTTTGTATTAGTCTTTAAAGTACAGGAATGAAACTATATTGTTTTTTCCAGAACAAAATGAATGCTTACTGAGTTCTAAAAAGAAAGGATTCAGAGCTGGCAGTGCAAACTTAAAGCAGTAATCAACTCCATCAGATAATGTCACAAGCTACTTTTTTTTTTTCCAAAAAAAAATGCTGTAAATCTAGTGTATTTCTGATCAGACTGTTCTTGTAAGGATGTGACATATAAATTCAGGCAAATGTCTGAGCAATCACTTCTGATCTACTGCTTTTTGAACCATTCAGTCTTGAATTCAGGCTGTGCTTGAACTCTGTTTTACGTTACTAACAAATGTCCCTCTGTTCCTGCTGTGCTATGGATTATGTAACTAAATTGCAAATGTTAATCAAATGGCAAATCTGCTGGAAGAATACTTCCAAAAATACTTGAATAAGGAGGAAGTACTATTGTGTTAGGCAACTTATAGTACAGAATAAAGGGGAATTGTAATTCACCACATGATTTGTATAGGAGAGTTAAATGGAGCAACAGAACTTTTAATCTGATTTTTGGACAGATAATAGTTTTCAGTGTTTGAGTCCTACTAGGAATGATTTCAGAGTGACTAAAATCTGGTTATTTTTGAAAGAGTGAGTAGGTCTGCACAAGAGTGAGCAGGGCTCTGTAGTTTCATAGGTATTTCTTACAGCACTGTGATTCAGTCGAGACAATCTTGCTTTAGTAAACGTAGATTTTATTTTTTTTTATGTAATTGATGTGCCTTTAGTCTTAGAATGGTATCATTCCACAGTGTCATCCAGCTATTTCCTTTTCTAAATCTGGGATGTGAGTTAGTTCAAGTGTATCTTTTGAATCCCAGAAGATGAAAAGAAGCGAGGTTTGATACAGACCAATATTTAGTCACTTGTTGCAGGAAGTTGGGCCAATAAGGTAAAAATGTAGCAGGTGTCACTTGATCTTTGCAGGTCTTTTATCTGTATTCACAGTAGGTTTTGTGACTTAAATGTTCTTATTTTTCTTCTTTGTTTCTGTGTTTGCCTTACGCCAACAACAACAAAAAAAAAGATGAGACAAGCCCCCCAAAAGACAAGGGAACATGGAGAAAAGGCATTCCAAGCATTATGAGGAAGACATTTGAAAAGAAGCCATCTGCTGTAGGAACATTTGGTGTTAGACTAGATGACTGCCCCCCAGCTCATACCAACAAAGTACGGAAGGACGTTTTTTCTTTCCATTGGGATTTAAAAATATATTTTACATGTGTTACTTTAAAATTTGTGTATATAACTTCTCTCTTTCTTCAGTATATTCCCCTGATAGTTGATATATGCTGCAAACTGGTTGAAGAAAGGGGTCTTGAGTACACAGGTATTTATAGAGTTCCTGGAAATAATGCTGCCATCTCAAGTATGCAAGAAGAGCTCAACAAAGGAATGACTGACATTGATGTTCATGATGATGTAAGTCTTTGATCACACTATTTCCATGTTGATCTCCCCAAAACTTCCGGTTGTGTTGTGATAATAGAAATATAAAGCATGTCTGTCCTTTTCTTCTAATGGCATAGAAATGGCGAGACTTGAATGTGATCAGCAGTTTGCTGAAATCCTTCTTCAGAAAGCTCCCAGAACCCCTTTTTACCAATGGTAAGTTGTTGATGTTTGCCTTAAAATTGTTGTAAGTTGTCTTAAAATTTTCAGGTCATTTGAGAGAAAATCTAGTGGAATCATCCTAAGTCTGTAATATGCTCTCTTTCTTCCTTAAAGAGCAGGGAGTCTTGGTGATCATAGAGTTTAGGAATAAGAGCTGTAAATAGAATTACTCTGAGGTGAAGGAATTAGAGTTTCGCAAAAAAACCTGCATAAAATTTGCAATTTTGCTGTTGTAAATATTTTGTGAAAGCTGTTTCACACACCCCATCCCACCCCACCCATCATCCTCTTATATACAATATAATGGGCTGATTTATGTCTATACACCACCATATCCCCACCCCCACAAACACGGGTAGCTTGTGTATATATACATCACTAAGCTTTGGAAGTCATAAATATATCTAAATGCATATGCAATTATTTTCTGGGTTTTTTTTAACAGATAAATATGCAGATTTTATAGATGCCAATAGAAAAGAAGATCCTGTTGAGCGTCTGAAAACACTGAAGAGACTGGTAAGCTGAAATCAGGTGTGTTGTAGATGCACTGCAAAATCAACATTAAACGTTTAATGTTCTGAATAGTGATTGTTTGTTTCAGATTCATGATTTACCTGAACATCATTATGAGACTCTCAAGTTTCTTTCTGCACACCTGAAGACAGTAGCAGAGAACTCAGAAAAGAATAAGGTATCAAACAAAAGTGTAGTGAATTTTGGTTTGTTTCATTCATTAAATAGAGTTTCTGTGCAGGATTATTTCTAGTAAGGTGATCATTTATTAACGTAGATAAAATTAAGACCTTTGCTATGTTGAGAAGATGTTTAGATTAGACTAAGGACTCCTGAAAAATATGCACCTATTTAGTGTGAAGTAAGCTTCTTCAAACTGGTATTAATTCTTGTGTGAATAACTGCCTATGTGTTAAATCTATCCCAAGTCTGTACCTTTCATATGATCCCATCTCAACACCAGTAAGAGTGTGCCTGGGCAGGGTACAGGTTGATTCCTGTGACCTGAATGAACCTGTTGCCACAGGCTGTCACACAACCTTTCTGTGAAACCTGACTTCCCGGACACTTGAGTAATTTTTAAGACTAGGACTCTGTATTCACTTGAATGTTTGATGATCCTATAGATGCTGATTTGACTGGTATTAAGACAGAAAATTCATGATGTAAACGGGGATAGTTATCACTACAGGATCTTGGGCCTCCACTGAGAACAGTGTTCTGTCATTTCCATGGGGAAGAGTTACTTGCATTCAATTTTCTGTGCATGCTGTAATCCTACAGTAAATGCAAGTAATAGTATCCCCCTTTTTAGCTCTTGGGGAGAGACAGCTGTATGCAGAGCTGTGCCCAGTATGGATGTGCTTATGGATGCTTACCTCAGGAGGTAACACAGTGCCTTGTTAACTGGCTACCAATTTGCAGGGTACAGGTGAAAAAAAAGAGGAACCTATGGCCACTCCTAAACCATTTAAAAAATCAGAAAATGCATCAGTTCAAATGAGTATGTCGGGTTCCAACATCAGTTCTGCATAGTTAAATACAGAAGAAAAATGTCTGTGTATATGAAAAAATATTTAACAAATTATAACATTTAGTGGAACTGTAGCTGATGTGATCAGGAAATGGTAGTAAATGTCATTTTTAGGTGCAATGCCTAAAGCAAAGCTTTAATTACTGTTTTGTGATTTTGGTGTGCTACATAAATGTTGTTTAAATAATGTTAATGTTATAGAATATATAAGGCTAGATGAGTGAGGTGGTACAAGCCTTTAATGACTTGCAAAAGGCCACAAATCAAGTCCAAGTGAGCACTAGAGGCTTGTGTCATGTTTGCAACTTCCTTCTGGTAATCACAAGGACCTTGCCTCCTGTGTATTATTGGTCTATTCTGTGTTGCAACAGTAAACTAAGAGAAGTAAGCAGAAATAAAAGGTAAGTATTCTGCTGCTCCTTTCTTGGAACTATTTGTCAGATTAAAAGTTAAGTGAGTGGATGATTAGTGTTGTGACGTGGTCGCGTAACTCTCGAGTCTGTCGCATGAATAGATGTGTTGGGTCTGTGGTGTTGGTTGCTAACACCTCCTCCAAAGTATATGTGAGTTGAAAGAACTCTTTGTCAGTAGACATAATACAGTATTTGCTACCCAGCTTGGTTTTTCATCTGTCATGTAAACATTTTCAGGAAAAAAAAAACAAACTGGGAACTGCCAGTGCCTTTTAAAAACCAACCAAACAAAACCAGTAACAAAACCCAACCAAAACAACAACAACAAACCCTTAAAACAGCAGTGTTTCTAAACAAAACAAATAGTCTTTAAGGGAGGGGAAAAAACCATATCCCTCTGAAAGTGTAAAGGACATATCTGGGCTCCTGAGTTTTCTGTGCTTGTGGAGCTCATTATTTGCAGTGGTTTAAGGAAGGTTGAGTGCTGACAGGTAGAAGTGCTGTCTGCATTTATTGAGTTATTGTAGTGGAACATCCTACTGGAGCCAGCTATGTTTTGGCTTTTTTTTTTATTTTTATTCTTATTTAAAATGGTTGTCAGATTTATGAGTAGTGTTATATTAAGGTTCTTAACCCATATTACTGTATTTTCTCATTATTAATGTATCATGTGGAAATATTTAATTTCTTAGATGGAACCAAGAAACCTGGCCATAGTATTTGGTCCAACACTCGTGAGGACATCTGATGATAACATGACACACATGGTTACGCACATGCCAGATCAATATAAAATTGTAGAAACACTCATCCAAAAAGTAAGTGGATGCATTTCATCATTTAAAAAAAATAAATACAATTGCACGCATATCGACCAACTTTTCTCTCATTGGGCCAGTTCGGGTCTGGTATTTACCCTTCAAACTCCAGGACTGCATTTTTAGCATGTTTGTTTGTTCCACATTTGGTTTTGTTTTCTGTGGGGTTTTCACCTTTTTTATTTTAAATTGTAGCATGACTGGTTTTTCACAGAAGACGATGCTGAAGAACCTCTTGTAAGTATTGTGTCATAAATATTTGTCTTCTAATCATCTTAGTTTAGAATCTGCTTCTGCTGCCTCTAGAATGTCTCTGTATTTCTTACTACATCCCTATATGGTTTGCTCTTCAGAAGCACCTTTTTTAGCTCTCCAGTCCTTGCAGTAATGATATTTTTTATTATTTTTTTTAAAAGCAAGCCATGCATTTGTTTTAAAAGCATAAAGCAAAATGGGAAAATAAGAACCCGCGCGAAAAGCGTGTCCGCAGGTGAATGATACAGTTTTCTAAATGCTGTTGAATCGTAATGAACTATTTGTGAAACGATGATGAAGAGATCTTTGTTTATTAACTATAGACAGCAGTTCAGGAGGAAAACACTGTAGAATCTCAGCCAGTGCCAAACATAGATCATTTACTCACCAACATTGGAAGAACGGGAGTATCTCCTGGAGACGTTTCAGGTAACTCTTGCCCGGACAGTGGTGGTCCATAGGCTAGAATAACCTACTCTGTTAACTCACTGTAACTCTCTCTTCCTATTTTCTTTTACTAATAAACTGTTTTTCTCTTTTCCAAAAGATCATTAACACTTCTTAAAGACTTGAATTGTTGGTAATCATGCATGATATAATTTGGAAAACTTTGTTGTCTAACAGGAATATAATCATTAAAAGATAAGGCTTGCACATACTATTTATTTATTCACAGTAACCCATGCAATCATCATCGTGAGGTGAAACAGATACGCTGCTGTAAACTGGTTTGTTGTGATGGCAGAAAGACTGATCTGCAGTGGTGTTCTAATATTGCTCCTTCCCAGGGTTAGGACTACTAAAATTTGAGTTATGTTTTCTTGTTGAGTGATGGACACTTTAATAAGTATGTTGCAGTATGTCTATACTAAAGCTGATTTCCTTCTGTTTATAAATGCCAACCTCTTTTGTGGCTAAGGACAAGCATTGCAGGCTCTTTTTTGGTGACTCTCCCCCCCTCCCTTCACTATACTATTGCACTAACCCAGCATGTTGTACCCCACAAATGTTATCCCTTCGTCTCTAGCTTTTGTTTCAGTTTTCAAAGGGTTGTTCAGCACTTACTGAAACAGTCACTTTATACTGACGTTGAAACAGGTGAAGTGGGAGGAGTCTATCACACGGTGATGTCATTAGTGGATTCTGTGATGTCACTGATGGACAGCTGGAACTGTAGGAAGAAGGAGGACTGTTGCCCACACTGTAGCTGCCTTGTCTGCAGAAACCCCCGTTTCTTGTAAATGGAAAAAAACCACAACAGTTGATCTGTGCTGTAAATTTTCTTTTAAGAGTATTTTAAACAGATCAATGCTACTTTTTAAAAGTTTTTCTGCTGTTTTTTGTTATTTCTGAAGCAGACCCTGAGGAGAAATAGCATGGTATGGTCTACCAGTCTTTCTAGTCATAAAGCATTAGCCATGTGTCAAAAAGGGGTGTGGCAGGGGGCTCAGCTCTTTCTTCTGAGGGAGAAAGTCCCTAAAGCTGGAACACATCCAGGTTCACATTTTTTAGTCACTGTGCTAGCCCCTTCCTACCCCCTTTCTAATTGTACAATCTTGGGTTTTGCGAGACAGTGAAACTATGGTGTCCATTTTTCATTCCATGATAGCGCTTGTTACCGAAAAGTACAAAACTGGTAGCTGCTGAAATCTAGCTAATTTAAAATGAAAATTTTACTTATGCATAGTCAGAGGTGGAGAGAGATGTATAATTGGGGTTCTACACACAAAATACGACTTAATTCCTTTAAAAACCTCACAAAAAGAGTATGACTACATGAACCGTGATTTGTACCTAGGGTGGCCAACAGCACCAAGACGTTCAATTTTGCTTTGTATGTCCTGAATCTCAGGAGAGTACGTAGTACGATCCTGGAAGGGTCTCTCAGCTGAGGTTTTGCAGGGGCTGTATATTTAAAACATGGAATAAACACTAGTATTTCTGTTTTTTATTTAGAAGAACAGGGCTCCTTTGCCATTCCTATCATTGAGCTGGTTCTGCCTACAATTCACAGCATCCTTTCATGGCGGTGGCTTTCTGTGGTGCAGCTTGCATCTTTGTGAGCTCTGAATATTCACTCTGTTCTGGTTTTTATTTGCTTCACATTTTGTTCTGTGCTTGTCTTTTTCCATAAGTCCAGCATTGTCTGTAGCAGCAACAAAAAAATTGCACATAACCGAGCAGATTTTTTTCAATTTTTCCACAGATTCAGCTACTAGTGACTCAGCAAAATCTAAGGTAAATCCTTTTGTGAACTAATGTAGTTACAAGCTTCTGAAATCTGTTAGATATTTGCTTGCTTTCTTAAACCACTTGTGTGCAGATGTATCATAGAGCTTTTGTAGAATTTTCTGAATAAGTGATAATACTGTTTTCTCATCAAATAATTTTAGAGGGTTACACTGGCAAAGTACCACTTGTTTGCAGTGTGCTGCATCTGCCAAAGCTGTCAGCTACACACATAAACAGCTTTGTTCCACACTGGCAGTTACGAGCACGCACTTACCTCCTTTTTCATCTCATTTAATAGTAGTAGATGTGTATAGTGTACTCCCTGTCATTGTTGGCATACTACTTCCTCCCAGACGGTGTTTGTGTTTCCCTATTACACTAAGAAAAGTATGTGTTAGAATTTAGCCTTTTCTTTCTCAGAAGGTAATCACTCCTCCTCTTACAGGCAGCCAAAGGTTGTGGCTAAAGGTCACTATGCCAACTCTCCCTGGAAAGTATCGCTGTGCCTGGGAGGGCAGCCTGGTACGTGGTGGGAATAAGGCTGGAACACTGGCTGTAGTTTGGGCCTCAGTTCAGCAACAGAGTTCTCATCTGACCTGCAGACAAATTTCTAAGTCGTCTTAGGCTGTTGTTCAGTAGTTGCTAACACTGGATGTCTGTAGCAGTGCGTGATGTGGCAGCAGGCAGCTGACCTCAGTCAGCTGTGAGCCTGTGGTGCAGCTTTATGCTGGCCTGCCTTCTGGGTGTATCCCTGCTGTCCCCCTTCGAGCTGGGAACAGGACTTGGTGTTTCCTGCCTGGCCCATTGCTGAGATGCCAGCCCAGCTATATTGTGAAGATGCTAGTTTGTTTTGGTTTTTTTGGTTTTTTTGAGCAAATGCCTTAGAAAAGCCCAACTTCCAGGACCCCCTGATGTCACGCTGCCTGTGCTGAGACACTGTGATATTTGCAGGTTGCTCTCAGTGACCATCACCTGCAAGCAGCACAGAGCAATGGCACCAGTCAGAGCACAGCCCCAGGCCTCTGAGCAGCAGTGTAGGTGCATGCAGGCTGCCTGGGCCAGGAGCCCACTTACTGCTCAGCCAGCCCTGCTTCCAGCCAGGCGCATTCCAGGCGGAGGTCCAGCTGGCTGCATTGCTTGATATCCTTGGTTAGAAGGACACACACTTGGAGAAGAAAAAAACAAATCTGCAGAGCTCCCCTGTCCTTTATAGGGACAGCAGCCAACTCAAGAGTGGCATTTTTAGAAGTGAGGAGAATTGCTGTGGTCCCTTTGTAGGCCCCAGCACCCAGTGGTCCATTGCCAGTCATTTTTGGGTAGGCACTTCTCTCCCTGCACAGTTATTTTGAGGTGGCATGTCTGCATCAAGAGCATGGGAAATTCTTTGTCATGGAGCCGGATGTTCTGGATAACCACGAGTCATTTTGTACTGTTGGTTGAGTAGAAATTTCTTCCAACTCTTCTCTGTCCTTGTTCATGTAAACAAATTTGTCCACCTTCCGTGTGGCTGTCGTGGTCAATATAGCCAGTGGATTACCGTATGGCTGTTTGACCTTGGCTTGTGAGCTCACATAGTGGCAGTTTTCACCATTGCCAGTACCTCTTGTTTCCGAGGAGAGAGTGAATAGGAATGAAATTTACACCAAGAAAAAGTTGTTTGAGCAGAACCATTAAACACACTGCATGTGGTCAGTGCTTTGCTTTGTACGAGCAGTGCATTTCTGCTGCAGTCACGTGGGGGCTGTGATTCTGTGCTGAGGGAACAGAGAAGTACCTTGCTGGACCACAGCTGAGTAGTTGGATGATGACTCCTGTGCATTAGCTTTCCCTTTGTCTTCAAGTTTACTCTCTTTAACTAGGTATCTGGAGGGTCCTTTCAGTAAAGATATTCTCTTTTTTTTGTTAAAATTGCTACCATGAGGAGAGATCTTCCCCCAGCTCTTCCTTTCTGTCCCTCCAGTGATTTGTCATAACAAGCGATTGAGATTTCAAAGACACTTAGCATAGCCCATCTCTGCTGGTATGAATCTTTCTTCCATCAGGTCAGAGAGAGGGTTTACATATCTAAATGTGGACTTGGGTTCCTATCACTGACAGTTAAGCTGCTCTTGTTGAGCCCTAGACAGATGTCAAATTTCAGTCCCACTATGTTAAAAGCCTCTGATGTGAGCAGCTGCCCTTTTCAGTAGATAGCACTGCTGTATTCTTTTCTAAAGTGCCTGCAGTCTGCAAAACCATGCTGGTCAGCAAAGACAGGGTAGCACCTGCCCTGAACCTCCCACACCTTTTAAAGGTGGCAGTGGGGCAGTAAATAGAAAATGTGTGACACAGCTTTGAAGCAGCCAGGTGGTAATGTTGGCATTGTAGTGAAAATAGGTTTTTAATTAATTTTATAGAATGGGATTACTGGGCTTGTCCCTTTATTGCTTCTGTGCAGTTTTAAAGGTATCTTCCTCAAAAATCAGGAAGAAGTTTATTTCTGTTAATTTTCTATACTTGTGAGTAGACAAGAGTTTTCTGTAGTTTTCATTTTATTTGAAATAATGAATTGATTCAATTTAAAAACAGCCTGAAAGGTGAAAGATCAGATGAAAAAATAGTTTGAGGAATTAACCTTTTTACATAAGTAAGACCTTGAAAGGAGGGATTGAAACCCCAATCCTGGGACCTCATCTGTGAAGCAGTTCCCATTGCAAACCACTCTTGAAAAGGTCTCGCTGTAATGGAGCCTGCTTTAGTAATCGGTCAAAAACTAAATAGCTGAATATGCAAATTAGTCTTTGTTAAGTTGAAGAAATTCAGATAAAAAGTGAAATTCTCAGAAGGAAAGCTTACTTTTTGAGCAATATCATGTAGACTACAGAAAGAGCTTGGCAGTATTTCCTGCATACAGACAGGCTTTCTGCAGTGACGCTCGAGATGTGTTTTTAACAAGTGTCAGGCTAATGAATGTTTCTTTGGGATTTCTAATCATGCCCCCTCCCTTTTCTTAACAGGGTTCTTGGGGTTCTGGAAAAGATCAGTATAGCAAGGAACTGCTTGTGTCCTCCATTTTTGCAGCAGCTAGTCGCAAGCGGAAAAAAACAAAAGAGAAACCGCAACCAAGCAGCTCAGAGGATGAGTTGGATAATGTGTTTTTGAAGAAGGAGCTTGCAGAACAATCTCGCGGTGACACAACAAAAGAGGACATAGCCAAAGGGGAATATGAAAGAGAGAGAGATACAGGGAGAAAACAGAGGGTGTTTGTCCTGAAGGAAAAAGAGAACAGCGGTAAAAAAGATGTGAATGTCGTAAAGGATGAAAAGAAGTCATTAAAGAAAGAAAATATCCTGTCAGAGGAACCTTCATTGCCTTACCATGCAAAATGTACGAAATCACCGAATCTTGGCTATCTGCAAACCACGCAGAAGAACAACCCAAAAATGCCTATTTCACAATCTTCTTCCCAGGTTGAGGAGACAGTGTCTGACTCTGGCACTATGCTAAGCACTTCCTCCCAGGCTTCCCAGCACAGATACTCATGCAAAAAAGTAACCAGCCCTGAAATTAAACACAATGAGTATTTAGCAGCTGATGTCAGTTCCATCACCTCAGATTATTCAACTACTTCATCTACTATGTATCTGACTGGTTTAGATGCCAGTATGCTGAGCCCTGAGGTGCAGTCAGTGACAGAAAGCAAGGGAGAAGATGCTGATGATGAAAGAAGTGAATTGATCAGTGAAGGGCGTCCTGTGGAGACAGACAGTGAAAGTGACTTCCCTGTCTTTGCCACCAGTGCTGCTGCTGACAGGCTGTCCAAGGGGAAAGGTTCAGAAGCGGTAACGACCAGTCGGAGGAACTCTGAAGAAAGTGAAGTAAGTTGTACT
>VWZY01003053.1:61195-79331 GCA_013399075.1 Chloroceryle aenea
AGTAAGTTGTACTGAGGGAAGTTCCACACCAAAGTTAGAGAGTCGCAGACTTTTTAGCTCACACAAACTTATCGAATGCGATACGCTGTCTAGGAGAAAGTCTGCACGGCACAAAACGGACAGCGAGGGTTCAGGGGATGCAAAGAGCGAGAAGGACTTGCCTACCGTGAGCAGAATGTTTGACATCATGAAAAAAGGAAGATCAACAAGCAGCTTAGCTACATCAGCCAGAAGTGAGGCTGACAAGCAAGAACCTACCTGGAGACTTAAAATTACAGATAGGTTAAAGCTGCGACTCAAATCATCTGCAGATGACATGTTCGGAGTTGGGAATCAAAAGGCTAACTCTGCAGAGACGTCAAAGAAAAAAAATATCAGGCGAAGGCACACGCTTGGAGGGCAGAGGGATTTTGGTGAAATAAGTGTCCTGAATGCTTGGAAAGCTCAAGAGCCAAGTCAAAGTAGAGAGAGAGAATCTGAGCTTTCAGCTGTGAACCGGTTGAAGCCAAAATGTCCAGCGCAGGACCTTTCGATCTCGGACTGGCTGGCACGAGAACGTTTACGCACTAGCACAACTGACCTTAATACGGGTGAAACTGGAAAGCCCAGACTTGAGAACACTAGCTTAGCAGATGTATCAAAGATAGATCTGCCTTTATCTGCAGAGATGCCGGCAGATGAAGGCAGCTCTTCCAGCAGCTTGACTTCAATTAACAGAACACCACCTTCGGGACCATTTCAGCCACCAGACCAGGTAAATGGTGAAAATTACCAGAATATGAACAAAAACAACTTTAGCCCAGCAGTTGATGCCCATCCTCATAAACTGTCTGGGACCCAAGTGGTTAGATCTCGATTCTACCAGTATCTTTGAAATGGGGAGAGATGTCCACTACAGCAATTCATTAACTTACTGTTACACTTCCCAGTAACTGTGTGTATGTGTGTGTGTACATATATATATATTTTTTTTCCTGTACTGTTGTTGTTATGCAGCCTTCATTTGGGCTGGTTTCATCAATATGCTCTGTGGAACGTCTTCACAGTGCATTGCCACAGCCAGAAGAACACTAAAATTAAAGTATATATATATTTTAAGAAAAAGTATATTTGATGGCTGCATACAAATGTTGAACAAAGCATCTGATGCAAACATGCTGTGTAGTGTATACATGGTTTTCTGACTTGAGAGTTGGCCTGGCATTAGTATGCAGAAAAATTGTTCTTTTGGTTTAGTCACTAACAAGTGCCTCATCATAAATTCATTGGGTTTGTTAGGGTGCCATATTGTTAAATTAGAAAATCTTATTGCAAGCAAATGAATGCATTTTACTGTTAACGAGTTTCATTACATTTTACAAATGTTAACACAGGTGGCTACAGAGCTTCCATTCCTTAGGCATTCCAGTAAATATTGGAGTTTTATATTTCCAATTTTAATACAAATTTTGAGTTTTATGTGACTTGAATTTTTAATCTTTCTGTAAAATAAGTAACTTAAATGTACATATTACATGTGTATCTTTTCTTCAGATACGAGATTTGATATAAATGTTGTAACATAGGCGTGTAGATAGTGGATACTGGATGGAACTGGTTTCTTTTATTGAGAATATAATTCTGCATGAAGACCTAATGAATCCAAACCTGTATCATGCCTGTGTGCATACCCACTTAAACACTGGAAATAAAATTGTTTTGGTGACCCTTTGTGTTACGCGACTTCATTCTAGTGAACAGCTGGCAAGCGGCGCAACCAGGAGCTGCCCTCAGGCTCACAACACCTGCAGCTGCTCCTGGACAAAGGGCTCTTCTCTTTGACTTCTCTTGTCTGCGGAATGAGACCATGGAGGTTAGCATAGGAGAGGGGGGTTCAGCTGGTTAAATATTTTCATCTTGATACATGATCTGCTTCTAGGGTATGTAGCAAGTTGGTTTGTGTTTAATACACTTGCTTTCGAGCAGTGACAAAAGCGTGTCTGTAGTTGCCCCAGAATCATAAGGAGTGAAAACCAGCATCTACCAGGCAAAACATTACTGTACTGGGGTCTGGGACTTCTTACAGTTTTAGTTATGAAGATGAGTTTCTACCCTAAAGTCCCTTCTGTGGGTGAACGCTTTACCAGGGCTTCCTTTCTTGTATTTTCTTGTGTACATACACAGCTGTTTGTCACTTGGGGTATTCTCACATCTTACACTGCCACTTGCTGGGCAGAGGACTAAACCTGTGTTGATGATAAATAAGCCATGAACATCCTGAGTGTAGAAAAATTTACTGTTACACATGTGTCCTGCTACTGACAATAAGGAAGTCCAGCAGCGAGCGTGTATAGGCTGCTGTGGCTGCAAGCAGACCATGGCTTTCTGAAGTGACTTGTAACAGTCCCATGCTTTGATCTACTGTGGATTTGTTCCTTGTGAGAAATCATTATAGAAATTGACTCTGAAGAAGAGCACTGGTTATGGCAGTTAAGGTTTGTGAAAGTTCTAACCACATAATGGTGTGCATCTAGTACCAGTTCACATAAATAAACCTGTTCTTGTGGTGTCTCACAAACTAGAGTGTCTTTTCTTTTGGTGCATTAGCTTCCTGCGTGCAGTGTGAGGAAGAGTGGGTATGTTTTGTGAAACACAGAGTAATTGATGGTGAGTTTGTTTTGGTCCTGATAGTAAAGTGCATTTGAAGAAGAGATTTCAAAACAGGGTGTTGTGATACCTCTCATTCATCAGCAAATATACACCGTCATTTACTGGAGGTGTATTTTTATCCCATCACCAGCCGCAGAAGCTGGTTAG
Organism: Chloroceryle aenea; assembly: GCA_013399075.1. Lineage (NCBI taxonomy): Eukaryota > Metazoa > Chordata > Aves > Coraciiformes > Cerylidae > Chloroceryle > Chloroceryle aenea. The sequence continues at coordinate 63,992 of VWZY01003053.1, forward strand.
AGTGTGTACTGAGCACGCGGTCAGTCGCAGGCGTTTCCTGGGTGAGGCAGCAGCGTGCTTCCGGAGGTACGCAAGGGGTCCTGGGGGCAGGGTCTTACTCTGCTTTGACAGCCGTTTTGATGGAGCAAGGTAATTCTCATTTTGTTATGTTTAGAGAGAACTAATGATTTTAACTCCCAAGTCTAGATGTACTGCTGCCAACTCTGATGCTTGAGAACATAGAATAGCTATTGTATTGACTGGAATGGAACATAAGATCTTTTAAAAATTAGGAACTGTCAAAAAGCAACCAGACAGGAATTGTATTGGCTGACAGTGCCACGGGTACAAATTAAAGACCTTGGCACCCGCCATGGTGCCATCTCTGCTGCCTNGTGTCTCACAAACTAGAGTGTCTTTTCTTTTGGTGCATTAGCTTCCTGCGTGCAGTGTGAGGAAGAGTGGGTATGTTTTGTGAAACACAGAGTAATTGATGGTGAGTTTGTTTTGGTCCTGATAGTAAAGTGCATTTGAAGAAGAGATTTCAAAACAGGGTGTCGTGATACCTCTCATTCATCAGCAAATATACACCGTCATTTACTGGAGGTGTATTTTTGTCCCATCACCAGCCTCAGAAGCTGGTTAGAGTGTGTACTGAGCACGCGGTCAGTCGCAGGCGTTTCCTGGGTGAGGCAGCAGCGTGCTTCCGGAGGTACGCAAGGGGTCCTGGGGGCAGGGTCTTACTCTGCTTTGACAGCCGTTTTGATGGAGCAAGGTAATTCTCATTTTGTTATGTTTAGAGAGAACTAATGATTTTAACTCCCAAGTCTAGATGTACTGCTGCCAACTCTGATGCTTGAGAACATAGAATAGCTATTGTATTGTATTTGAACTTTCAAAAAGCAACCCGACAGGAATTGTATTGGCTGACGATGCCATGGGTACAAATTAAAGACCTTGGCACCCGCCATGCTGCCATCTCTGCTGCCTTCCTGTGTGGAAGCTGCAAAGCAGCTGCAGGGGCTTGGATAGGAATCGGGGTTATCTGTGGGGGCACAAGGAAAGAATTAAAAGGATTACATCAGTTTGGCCCACCACTGCTGACCCCTTTCCATGTAAATCAGGTCTTGGAGGGAATACCCTGGCGGGCAGAGTGGGAGGGAGGGTGGTGCTGGGGAAGCCCTTCAACTTGAAGGGGAGGTGCAGGGAGTAACCTGTCAGGGACATAAGGGAGAGGAGGTGACTGAACTCTACCTGAGGAAAGTAGCATCTGGCAGCATATCTGAGGCTGGGAAAACACTTGAGTTTTTTCTGCTCTTTGAAGACTGTCACAATTTGGATCCTCCTTTAAATTCCAGCCAGTGTAGCAGATGACAGACAATTTAGGAGCTATTGCTATGCCCTGATCTTAAACAGCTGCTATTTCAGACCCTTACTGGTCATGATTGGGTTTTTTGTCTTTGTATATTTTTGTTTTCTCCCCAGGGTCTCTGACACAGGAAGGGAAATACGTGCGTGCAGTGGCTGCCCTGCGGTGATTCTCTTAGTGCCAGTGTTTCCTCTGGAAGCTGGATTTAGCAGGGTGGCAGGTCCATGAGGTTGCAGAAATCTGAGGTGGGCAGGGTCATCTGGGATCACCTAGTCCTGCTCAGGCAGGTGCAGCCAAAGCAGGTTGCTCAGGGCTGGAGCTGGTTGGGTTTTGAGTATCTTCAAGGACAGAGGCTGCACAACCTCCCTGGGCAATCTGCTAGTTTTTCATCACAGAGTAAAAAGAGATGCTTTTTTAATGTTTTAAGTGGTTTCTTAACACTTCTGTTTGTGCCTGTATTTTGGTTTTATGTTCAGAAGGATTCACACTGGCTTGGAAAATACTTTTTGTTCTGAGGGCTGCTTGGAGCTGTGTAGCAAGTCCCTGGTGACAGGTCTGAGTAGAGATTCTACAGGGAAATAATGAAAGGATGAGCCCTGTTGGTAGCAATAGTGTTTGGATTTTAGAAATGGTTCCAAGCAGCAGTCAGTTCCTGTTCAGTGGTGATCAGGGGTTCAGTCTGAAATCCCTTTTCTGGGATCTGGTAGCTGGTATGGCTGCTTTTTAAGACTCTAAAGGGCTTGGTACAGGTTACAGCCCCCATTGGTATCACTCATAGGACTGATAATACGGAATTGACAGATGGGCACAGCCCAGATAGTTTCTTAACTTCCTTTGTGCTGCTGCCGAGGTGAAGGAAAGTCCTTTGCTGAGCTGCACATAAGGGTCCCTCCCGTCCTGTCTGCAGCACCTGAGAACCTCTCATCCTGCCCGGACAAAGTGGAGAAAGAGTATGAAATGCGGCCTCAGCTGCTACAAAAAGTTGTGCTCTTGCTCTCAAAGCCAGGTCATTACACTGTCCTCACTGAGATAATAAGCAATGAATTGTGCCAGGCTCTGGAAGGAAGGCTATAGGCTGACGTATGGTGGGAAGGGGGAATGACCTACAACAGAGCTGCAGTTGTTGAAGGGGAGCACGTACCTGTGGTATGAGACTGTAAAACCCTGCCTGTTACCAAACTCATGAATTTCAAAACACGCAGGAAGAGCTGCCTCTTCGTGGGGATGAGATGGTCTCTTTAGCTTGGAGGAGACTGAGGGGTGACCTCGTCACTGTTCATGAAGGGCAAGTGTCAGGAGGATGGAGCCCGGCTCTTCTCAGTGATGTCCAATGATGGGACAAGGGGCAATGGGTGGACATTGTAGCATAGGAGATTCCAAAGAAATTTACAGAAAAACTTTTTCATGGTGAGGGTGACAGAGCAGTGGAACAGGCTGCCCAGAAGGGCTGTGGAGTCTCTTTCTCTGGAGACAGTTGAAACCTGCCTGGACCTGTTCCCGTGTGACCTGCTCTAGGTGGCCCTGCATTGGCAGGGGGTTGGACTGTACAGTCTTTCAAGGTCCCTTCCAACCCTTAACATTCTGTGATTTTTGACACTGTACATTTCTAGGCAGGAACATCCTGCACATCCCTCCTCTTCCTGGCTCTTGGCACCCTCTTCTGCTCTGCCTTCTTACTCCTGTGGCTTGCCCAGTGAAGGGGCTGGGTGCTGTCTTGCTTGCTTTTGCTGCAGTCCCCATAGGCAGCCAGCTGGCACACAGGGATGGCACTGCTCTGCTGGCAGGTCCTGGACTAGCTCAGACCACAACAGGCAGCAGGAAGGTCCTGCTCACCTTCCAAGTCCTCCTACCTTGAAAGAGAGCAGTGAGCTGCTTCACTCTACTGATGATTTTTTTGGAACAGTGAGATCACATCACATCTGAATCTGTGGGATCACTAAAGAAACTCAACTGGCTGCTCACAGAATTGGCTCATGCTGCGAATGGAACAGCAGGTAGGTCTGCTACCCTGGGAACACGGTGCCCTGCTGGGTTCTTTTTTGCTGAAGAGTCTCTTATCTTTAAACTGACCAAGAGCTGTTGAGAGCTTTATCTGCTTTTATTGCTGTGCTGGAGTGACCTGGTAACAGGGAGGAGGCTGGGCTGGTTTTTCACCTCCCGTTTGAAGGCAGGCTGGCTGCGGGGAACCTAAGGGCTGCTCTGTTGATGCTGAGTCCCCAGTTGCAGGGGCAGTTTCCCCACAGCTCTCATCCCTACCTCAGGCAGCAGTCACCTTCCGCAAAACCACCTTTTCGTAACTGGTTTGCAGAGAGGAATGTAGCTTTTTAATTATTATTCTTTCCTTCTGGGCCTAAGGGATTTATTTTGAGACTTGTTGATTTTTTCTAAATGCCCAGTGTTCAGAAGCATTCCTGGTGCTGAGCTACAGCCCTTCCTGGCCTGTGTTTGTGAATGCACAAAAACTTTGTAGCTGTACAAGCAGGACAAGGAGGGAATAAACAGCACCTGACTCCCAGAGGTCCCAGGAACGGTGCCTGTGCTTTGGGTTATGTGCTGTTTGAGCCTGTGCTTGGTTTCCTGGCCATGCTGCACCCCAGTGCTGAGGGTGTGATGCAGAGGTGTACAAAACATGGCAGGCCCTGGAAGACGTGCACGTTGCAGTGTAGCCGAGGCCACACGTGGGTGTCGCGTTCACTCCCCGATGGTAAATTCCACGTTCACCACCACAAGTAATAACTACCTATTGAGTAGGGCACTGCCTTACTGCACACCCAGGGACCAGGCAGGGACCCTTGGTTATTTATGCAGCTATCATCAGTGTCTAAATTCAGTCTGATACAGAGAATGTGCTGCTGTAGCCCCTTCCCACAGAGGCTGTGTCAAGAAGCAGTGGAGCAGTGCCAGACCTCACGGGCATGTCCTGTGGGGCAGAGGAGGGCTAGGGCTGTGTCCAAGGTCAGCCTTCAGGGACCCTGCCAGGGACCCCAGCTCTCATGGGGTTACAAGGGCTCAGGTAGTAGCAAGTGCCTGTTTTGCAGTAACTGTTGGATCCCTGGGGGATGTCAGACTAACAGTTTAGGAACAAAACCCAGAATGCCCATCATTTAGCTTGATCTTACATATTTGCCGTGTACTGTAAAGAGAAGCAGGATACCCAGCCTCCTGGTGCTCTTTGTGTTTGCTGCCTGTTGAGGGGGCACGTGCAACAACCCTGACCTGGTAACAAGATGCCACATTGGATCCAGGTTGTTCCCTTCAGAGCAACATACTCAACACCTGAGAGAGTTGAAAACATGCTTGGAAAGTGCCTGGTCCAGGATGTGCGGTGTGACAGAAGTTTTTGATAGGTACTATAAAAATGACCAGGTTTTGGAGCCACCACTTTTCTGTACCAACTGGAAGGGCATTGGCTTCACTCTGGTGGTCCAGGCTGAGTGCACTGCACTGCGCCCTACGCTTTGCTTTGGTGCTGCAGTCACCCAGCTCTCCCGGGCTGGGCTTGTCCCGGGCTGGGCTCGTCCCGGGCTGGGCTCGCAGCCTGATGCTGCATGTGCCCAGGGCCCCATGCCAGTGGAGGGGATGGTGCTCACCATGACCCTGCTGGAACTCGGCTGGGGGTTGTGCTCATGAGGAATGAGGTACTGTTTACCTTCTTTAATTACTCTGGCTGCAAGGGATGTGCCACCAGAGGGCTCAGCCTTGAAAGGACACTTCTTGTGTAACCCTCCTGTTTCACAAAGGGAAGACAGACAAATACTTGAAGGTAGAAGAGTCATCCAATTAGTCAACGGTTTGGGTGCTTTTTTTTTCTTCTTCTTGCTAATGTTCTAACCTGGAGTTGCAATAAATTGATTTTGTCCAGGCAGATTTGAAAACCCCCATTTAAAAATTATTATTTATGTATGGGGAAAAGGGAGTCAGTTTGGCTCCTGATGGTTTAATACTGTCAGGCAAACAGCTTATTAAGACCACTATGAAAGTTATTAGTGACAAAATGCAAATATATAAGCATGCAGCCCTTTATTTTTGTAAAGATCTTTGCTTATCATAGTTCTGTATATTACATTATGGTGTTATACAAATAAATTTATTTACAAAACCATGAGCTATGCAAGCTTCTTGCTTTTTTCCTATTCAACTGATATCCATCTTCTTTAACCCTTCCCCATATATATTTTTAAGCATGCATAAAAATTAACTTTGGTGTGGTAAAACTACTCTATGTGCCCAGCCACATACAGTATTTATTTATATATATTTATAGATATGTACAAAAGTTTGCCAGTATACAGAACAGTACAGAAGTGTACATTTTAAAATCCACAATGCAATACATTAATGGGTTACCAGGTCTCAGTAAAATAAAACTGAAGGAAAAAAGGGTGGATTCAGCTACGTGAAAATTAATCAGCGGCTACCTCTAGGCGTAAAACAATTTATTTATTTTTTCTTGGCTGGCAAATTCTTAAATATAATCTGAATGGCAGTGCAATAGGTTGAGTTGCCTCATACACACTAAGACCAGTCTTGTTCTGTTTCTGGTGTAGAGGTTTACTGTCCAGCATACTACTTTCAAATGTACATTACAATAGTATCAAAATGTTTTGGCAAAAAAGATCTCGAAAGGAACCATGACATTTGTTGACAAAAATAGAAATCTGTAACAAAGCTAAATAACACCAAAATAAAAGAAAAATATTTTAGTTTCAGTTTTACAGTTGTGTATAATCACACTTCAGTATATCTCTGTTCACTTCTAGTCCCCATAATGAAAAATAGCTTTATACAAAACAACTTACTAAATTTTTACCCATCCATTTCCCCGTGCTCAGTACACCGCTGTGCACACGCAGTCAAGTTCACTCGCACACCTTCACGCTTTTTTGTAAGAGGTGCTGCCACTAGGAAGAAAACGCTCTCAGCATCACAACAGCAATGGAGTTTTACAAAAAAGCTTCACTCTAATCTAGTGTAATAATTCAGTATTTAGCACGTGATTAGTATTAAGCTTCCATTGATACAGCAAAATGGTTACATTCCCTGGTTAAAATATTGCCTACGGATTCTTTGAATGTGAACAAAAGCCTCGGTGACCTTGCCCGCGTGCTGTGCGTAGCCTTTAGGATGGCTCCTTGGCCGTGGAGGGGGTGGACTTGCCGGCATTTCCATTCTGTGCCTTGTAGCTGGTGAAGCTAGGGGTGTGGATTGTCCTGATGCTCTTCACACCTTGGTTCAGGGAGGTGGGAGAGGTAGAGGAGGGGGGGGNGAGGAGGGGGGGGAGGTGGAGGAGGAAGGAGGGGGTGACCGGCCGTTTTGAGTCTGGAGTGAGAACGAGAGATGGTGACCTTTCCCTGGGTAAGTGGGGCTCTGAAACTTGGAGGAGCCGTTAGAGACAGAGGGGATGAGGGAGGTAGAGTAAGTTATGCGACCTGTCTGAGGACCGAGAAGGTTAGAGGAAGGAATGGAGGATTTAGTAGGTGGATTAAGAGGGTTAGCGCTGTCACCGCTAGAAGCAGGTGCTGAGCTGCTTTTCCCAGAAGTGGGAGAAAAGGCTGGGATCTTAGAAGCAGGTAGGGTAGGGGAAGTAGCCTTATAGTCCCCACCAGCTTTCTTAGCACTTCCATTAGCCTGCAAATAAAGACGGCAGGAGACAGTTCGTCAGAAAGCCAGTAACGTGATAAACCAACAGGACCTGGGAAAATAGCCCTACAGAGAATAAGAATTAACAGTTCGAGGCCTGAGCTACTCTTGCAGCCATGGACTGGACCTGGTAGAAAACCCAAAGTGCCCAATGAGGAGTGCATAGAAAGAGAGAAAGAGACGACAAAGCTTTTGTGAGGAGGCGCGCTCTGCAGGTTCCAGAGCAGTCACTACAGTGGCCATGCTGCTGGGTTACTGGCACGCGACAGCCGCGGCTGGCGGAGAGTTAATGTGCGTCTACTGCCATCTACTACACTGACAGGTTAGTGTCCAAGGCTTCCTGTAAAGAACCTCTGAACAGAAGCGTTCCCAGCTCTCCTAAGGACCCACCACATTTACCAAAGGGAAAGTAAAACAGTTGACATCTGAAAATTACAGCTGAATTATACAGTTTAAAAAATAAAAAAGGAAAAAAAAACCCAAAAGAACAAACAAAACAAAACAGAAACAAACACACAGAAAAAAGAAAACTTTAAAAAAGCAGCAAGTGTTTTATTGCAGACATGCATGCACAAGCATGGTGAAAAGATCAGTAGCTACTGTCATGCCCCCAGGATCCAGGACGTCCAGTAAGACCTCACTCGAAAGCCGGGCATCCGTTATTTGGTATAAAATCTCAGTCAGTTACTGGAGGTTTTTAAACAAACAACATGAAATGTCCATCCAAACACGGGGTTTAGGGTAAAACTACCTGTCTGTATTGGCGGGGATCCTGCAGCTTGTGCTGTTTGCCTGCTTTCTCCATGCTTCCTTGTCTACTTTTTGAAGCCATGGGGACGGGCATCCGGCTTGTCTGGGAAGCAGCGCTGGAGCCCTGTGGAAAGGAGCGGAGGGGCAGGGAGGGGAGACAAGGAGAAGGCATGATCAGTACTGGTCTGCTTTGAAGAGGAGACTGCACACCATGCGCCAAAAAAATAGAACAGCCACAGTACTACATGCAGGGAAAGTTCAGGAGCTTCACACCGCAGGTGTTAATTTCCAGAATCAAATGGAGAAAACTGCTCAGCTACTGATCAGCCTGGATTTCGTGTCAGTGACGTCATTTCACACAGCAGATTATTTGACCCAGCTCCCCTGCATTTGCCCGTCACCAATCAGCAGCAAAGATTAAAAAAAATAAAACCAAACCCCAATGGCCTATTAGCTGTTAGACACCTTGTGGGGAGCCCAAACAAGCCACCTGAAAGGAAGCAAACAAATCACAAGACCCTCTTGTTTAATGGTGATTATTGCAGATTTTAGAAAGCGGCTGGAGGTTTGATTTCTTGGACTAAGGTACCTTACGTGAAGTGGCTGGGATTGACGGAGGGGGCTCTACGCCAGCAAGGCTCTCATCCAGCACTACAAGCTCTCGGGATGGGGTCTCTGGTACTATCTGGGCAGAGAAGGGGACAGTGCTTCCCTCAGAGCTGTAAGTGTTTTCAGGGATAGATTTTGGACTCATTTCACTGATGGTGTTTTCCAGCTGCTTTATCGTCTGCTCAAGGCTGTCTAGCGTTCGGTATGTACTCTGTCGAATCTCGTCAGTCCTAGACAGGGACACTGCAGCTCCGGAGGGTCCCTCTTGCTTCCCAGGAGGACTTTTGTCACTGTCCTCCGGCTGAGACCTGGTGATTTCAAATCTCTTCGCTTCCTTGTGCTGCTTCAGAGTCCCATCTTCCTCCTCCTCTTCATAGACCACAACCTGCAAGGTCTTCTTCCCAGTCTTGGTTCCCGTCCGTATCGCCTGCGTCAGAGCAGCCAGCTGCTTTTTAGGGAATTTGAACTTAAATTTTTTCTTACAATCCTGCCTGCTTCCAAACTGATCGGCAGAGTCCAAGTTTGCTTCCGTGTTTAGCCCATAGATCTGACGGTATTTGTTAACATTCGTCTTTGTGTTCTCCTCCTCTGCAGGAGGTCTCGTTTCTGCAGAGTCAGAGGAAGCCTGAAGGTTGCATACATACTGCTTGCTGAGATCGTGAGCTGCTGAACACCCTGAGCTTGCTTTTCTGTCCTTTACTACCGGTGGCTCTTCCCACCGGCTCTCAGAGATTTCATGTGCTTCATTTGCTTCCTCCTCCTCTTCCTCTTCTATCTTTTCATCCGTCATCATTTTCTCCAACTCCTCATCACATTCCTCAAAAATTGTAGAAAGCCGCTTATATGCTGACCTAATATCCATCGGTTCATCAAAAATGATGATGACAGGTTTTTTGTCCAGACACACCACGGGCTCTTCGCTGTCGGTGTTTTCTGGGATACCCTTCTCCGGCGCCACGTCCTTCCTCCCATCAATGTTCACTGTTTGCACATCTCCACCTTTCCGACTGACTATATCATGAACTTCCCCACTCGAGAGGACCTGGACAGCTGTTTTAGTAATCATGAAGGCGATGTTTTCTGTGGGTGGGTTGTCTTCACTGGGAGAGCCAGACGGAGAGTCTGTCTCTTCAACGCTGTTCACACTGCTGTTACTTCTGGACACTCTGGGTCTTAGCACAACCTGATTGTAGTTGCCTGCAGAACCTTCTTGCTCTGGCGAGGAAGGTTGAGGCCCCGCAGCCTCCTGCGTGTGCCTCACGAGAGGGGCAATGCTGCTGCTGGGGATATGCTTGCCTGTGCTCTGCACGGCTTCACCCTGAGGCAGGCCCTGGTGAACATCACGTGAGAGTCTGCAGTCTGGCTTTTGTTTGCCAGTTTCAACAGCTGGAAAATGGGATCCTAAAATATCTTGAGCCCCTCTTCGTTTGTCATCCTCTGGCAAACTGACACCAGACAGGTTTGTGCTCATATTCTGGAGGTTTTTCTTAGAATAGTCTCTATTGTCTACAAGCAAACCCTTGCTAAATGTAGAACTGTCATTCACTGAAAAGCCAATTTTACTGTCAGCTGTGCTGGATGAATCAGAACCCAATTCTTCTTCATTTTTCCCTTCCCTCTTCTCTTTAGGATGGTCACTATCTGTGGGAGATCCTGATGTAGCCCCACACACCTAAGGGGGAAAGTTGGATTACTTAGTTATTCAGGGCTGTTACCTTTACAGGATTTGTTTTTCCCCAAAATTAATCATCATATTCTCAGGGGATGCGCAGACCTCGTGAACTCACCACTCCGTTTACTACTTCAGAGGCATGTTTGAAGTTGTCATCTGATTCCTGTCTGTGTTCAGGGCAAAATTCCATGTTCTGGCAGAACAGTGCATGATGTTACTGCTCTGTGCTATGCACGTGGCCAGCATGGGTTGTTACCTAGGGCTCCTGTCATAACAAGACCTCCAGAATCTGCAAAAGCACACTTATTTCCAACACAGTGCTACCTTGACCTGTGCACTTTTCAGCTGAAAAAAAAATAAATCCCTAGTTGTGTAGGATTGAAGTTTCAAAGATTCACAGTGTCTGATTAAGTTCTGCTGGGACACATCAAAGGGAGTCTGATGGGTAAGTGCTAACAGCAGGGTGCTCCAGCTCACCAGTGAGCCAAACACAAGTCCAGCTAGCCTTGAAAGGGAGTTTTGTACCAGTAAAAGACGATTTTCAAATGACACCGTTTTGCTGCTTCTACCGTTGCTCACACCTGAGCAGTGCTGCTCCATCTGGGTTAACGGGATTACAGTCTGAGCATTTCTAGATTCTTGCTGCAGCTTAAAAGTACACCTTCAAAATTATAAGTGGCACCTTGCAGTGGCTGTGGAAGTGCAGAATGAAACATTGGGCTATGTTCATTTGCAGAAGCAACACCAAATGTCACACAAGGAGGTCATCCACTAGCTCAAAACTTGTATATTCCCAGCAATGCAAATTTAAGGGGATCTTTTCCTGTCTTTTCAAATGAGGTCCTCTGGAGATGCTGTTTCATAATACCAGGCTTGGTTTGTCAAGTGCTAGTGATAGCTTAGGATAAAATCCAATCATGAGTGTGAGGGAATGACCTGAAGAGACATCATGTTTATGAATGAGCAAGAGAGACATTTACAGTCAAAAGAGGGCTTGCCAAGAAGGAAATGATCTGGCTTTGAGCTCCTGAATGTCAGAAGCCAGAAGCATTACTGCTGACATTGTTTGAGACTAGAAGCTGATTCCTAACATACCGCAAGAACAGATTGTACTTCTACAAGCATCAAGACGTGCAGAAGACCATCTGGGAGAGTTTCTCTCCCAGCTGAGATGAATGAGTGACGATACAGAAATCCACAGGTTGGCCACTGCATGCACTCCCCATGCATACAGAGGTGCGTAAGGTACAGTTTCTACATCTCATGTCATTTTTTTATATACTGAGGACTTTACACAGAACAACTTTACACACACTCAAAATGCAGGAGCAAGAAAGTCAGTGCTAGACTATAGTCTAGTAAGGAGGCAGTGCAGCTGCTCCACAGATACCCTGACACCCCTCATATGTCTGTAGAAAAGGGACCTGTCATGCAAACAGCCACAGCCAGCGAGGCATCTGTGGGCAGGCTGACGCTGCACTTCCCGCTGAGAGTTGGTATCAGAACAAAACACTCTGGTGTTCACCGGGGATCACCCTTGTGATCACCTCAGGCCCAGACTTGCTAAGTGGTAAGCACCTCCCAGTCCCATTACAGGTCAGAGCTCCCAGAACCAGGCCAGGCCATTTAGTGGCACTCGTTGCCCATGGATATGCTGACTCGGTGACTGAGTGCCCGTTTCTCTCTACCCTTGTTAGCAAGTTCTGCTTCTTATTCTAAGCATCCGTACATCTCGTGGTGTCATTGTACAATATAACTCAGTTAGGAACTGCTGCCCTTCTACTAAAAAATAAAACCACAACAAAATTAATTTCCTCTAGGAGTTTATCATGACCATAAGGCTCCATATTTAAAGCCAGTAAGCAGTCGGTCCTGTCAGATGATAAAACCAGACCTCGTTAACCTTAATTTCCTGGACTCCGTTTTATTCCAATAAATAGCAGTTTATGGCAGTTACTTGGCAGCACCTCTCAAAGAACCATTTGTGCTACAGGCTGTGCAGTGTCCTGAGTGGTGACCCAGGTTTTCATGTAACAATACAATCTCCCCATTCTGACACCAGTAGTAGTGAGGTTCTAACAGAGATACGTTCACACTTTTTTTTTCCTCCGTAACACTGTCAGACACTCCACAACAAAGTAATTTTTCCCTTTTACTCATATCCATGCCAGATCTTTGCATCTTTAGTGTAGAAATGTTGTCTGGGCAGCTCCAAGGCAAGTCCTTGTGTGCAATGTCCTGACCTGGCAGCAGTACTTTCAGGGGGGAGGGGGGGTGTATGGATTTTCATGCTAATAATGTATGAGACACCACCACCTAGATGTCACCTTGTGCTTTACGGCTGCAGTGGTTAGGGCAGCTGGGTTCTATTCTGCCTTGGGGACCTGGAAAAGTCATTTTCTCTCTGCCTCAGTTTCTGTTGACTGAAGTTGAAGTGCAGTGTCTCCTATAAACCACCAGGGAGATATTCATGCTGCTATATCAGAGGAAGTATTACTGTTATTTCTGATTTGCATACACACACAAAAGGCATAACAAAGTTGAAATGCTGTGTTTTCTTCCCCATCACACCCCCTCTTCACTGCAAACTGGCAGCTGTCTGACAAGGTGTGATGCCTGCATGACCCCCCTAAACCCAGCAAATGATTCCAGTTGTTACACTTTAAAAAGAGGTCTGCAAAGGCAGAAATATTTGCCCTTTCTCCTTTTCTTCATCCTGCACATTGGCAGACCAGTAAGACCAATCAACTCAATTGGCAACTCCAGTCCAAACACAGCTGAGATATTCACCCCAACTGGACTAGAGCCCCAGACACATGGCACCTCTCCTAAGTCCCATGACCAAAGAGTGAATCTTGGGCATTAACCTTCCGAGTACAGGTAAATTTGGTCCATCCACCTTGACTCTGTCTTCCAATAAACTGAATGGGATTTCTGAATCTAATAAGTAGTTCTTGGATCAAAAAATGAAACAAAAAGAAAGCAGTAAATTCTCTAAAGTGTCTCTTGAGTCTGAAAGGAGTCACTAATTCTCCTCAAGACAAGAACAAGGCTTGGGAGAGATCCTTCACCATGCATTGCCAGAGCAGCACTGGAAGGATATTCCAAGGACTATGAGCATCTCTGGCAGAAACTGATGGATCCTCTTTAAATTTTGATTTCATACGATCATAAAACTTCATGCAACTGCTATATAGTTGCTGATGAGACACATAATAGAGACTGACCTAACATTCCATATGAGCATTTCTGACCCATATGGAGATAAAAGGAAGGAAACCACTGGGTAGTGGTGGAGAGAGGGGGTTAGAGAGAACAGGGCACGAGATATAAGATTAGTTTTGAAGGAAAGAAGGCTACGCCAAGACTGGGTGGCATGTTTACAAATGCCACTTGTTACCTTCTTTTCCTTGTGATGCATTAAAGTCCCAGGTCTTATGTCTTTGACATGTGTATCATTTCTGGACTGTTCAGCATGATTGTTTGAGTTTACATCCATAAAAGAGCACTTCTGGAAAGCCTAGGAAATAAATACTGCAGGTTATCAGGAGACCAAGAGCATTTACACAGAAATGTCTGGAGGTGACCAACTACAAAGATAGCACTTGTTTTTTAACACTCACAGCTCAATGCTATTATTTACAAGCTCATGAGATAATAGAGATTTCAGACTATCAGAGTAAGAGAAATAAAGCAGCCTCTGCTGTCTGCCAAGACTGCACTCCAGCTCATCACACTGACCTAAACATTCCCTGCAGGGAGATGGGCTTGATTTCTAGTTCTGCAGATGGGGAGATGAAGTCACACAGAGGTGCTACAAAGCTATCCAGACTTAAGAAGGAAGCCCAAGACAACCCTTTGACTTGCAAAAGCACCTACTTCCTGCTCGCTGATAAACATGCAAGAGCTACACAACTCCACTTCTCCCCTGCAAATTGTTGTTAAAACTTTAGCCTTGGAGACATCTGTCTTTGCCACAGCCCTCATTAATGCTCCAGGTAGTGACAGTCCCAACATATGGGCTTGTGGACCACTGGCCTCCTACCACATGTACCCCAGGACATGGCCTGTACTTCTCAGCCCCTTATCTTGCTCTCCTCTGTCCATTTCCTTTGGGTTTCTCTATCCAGATGGCTCCCAGATCTGGAAAGGCAGAACCATCATTGCCACCAGTATGCAGTGCTAGCTGCAAGTGGGCATCACCAGGGTTTCTGCAGGCCTCTACTGGTACAGTCTGCCTTCAGTGAGACTACAGGCAGGACATCTCTGCCAGTGAGAGGAATGACAGAGGAGTGCTTACAGGAGTCAAACACACTGTGACATGCAAAAGGATTATATTCTTATACCACATATACAGGACATTATTTAATTCTTGGCAACTCTCATTAAATTAATAGCTCTGATTACAGCTTAGAATCAGGCCTGTTCTATAAATATTGTATTCCTCACATGTATTGCACGTTTATGCAAAATCAGAAAACTAGCAATAATGAAAAAAGTCCAGTGCAAAAATCAAGGCATAGAGTTTCTTCTGGTTTTCTATTACATCGTATTTGTAAGTGTTTATAGACCAAAGTACCTAAGACAACATGGAACTATTAGAAAAAGTAGTCTTGCTTCTCATAATACAGGATACAGACTTTCCCTAGCTTAGCCCTCTGAGAGCCCAGTGATGTGGTTTTGAGCTAGGCATACCATCTACAAAGGCATTCTCAAAGTCCTTCATACTTTGTGAGAAAGAATCCACTATTTTCCTCAGCAATTTGTGTATTTCTCCAAAATACCTGTAACAGTGTCTACATACAGTTAGTCCCACAGCAGTTGGTTATTATTATTATGCCTTTTTCTGCGAGACTGAAAGGGTACCTCCCAGGAGAAGTACCTCCACATTTTTTCTCAAGTCCCTTCTGACCTCACTGATCCCGTCCACGGAGATAAAAAGACTCCCTGATCTACACCCATGGCAGACACTGATTTTATGTCTACACCAGCCTAGGAGTCAACTCGTTACTGCAACTCCTGTTCCTTTCCAAGACATGCAGTTGTGTTTTATCATTTTTCATGTGGACTTTACATTTCAGTAAATATATTATGACCATTAAGTGATTGCTATCACCTCCCTGCTCTCATACTCCACTGGTTTGAATTAAGCTGATTTAAACAGTAAGGGTTTTAAATGTATTCCCAGGCTGTTGATGAAAATACATAGTGACCCTGGGCCTGTAGTGGATCCCTATGGGGCCTGATTATAAACAGCTGCATCATGGGCAGCACTTTCAGAGCCAGACATCTCTCAATTGTTCTATTTTTCTTTTTTTTTT
>VWZY01003054.1:15657-27090 GCA_013399075.1 Chloroceryle aenea
CCCCCCATTTTTGTTGGGTTTAGGAAACATGGCTCGCAACACAAGGCTGGAGGAACTTCACACCTTGCATTTCTTGTAGAAGAGGTTTGTGGGCTCCACTTCCCTGGGTGTCAGTTAAAACCACTGGCAGTTTAAAGTTTAAAGAAAAAAAAACCCCCTGAGCATAATCCCAGCAGCCAAGGATTTTGGGGTTCTGATCTCGACTGTGATTGTGGGGCTGTGGGGGTTTGACTGTGACTGGATGCCTGGTGCCCACCCAGCAGCTCTCTCACTTCCCCCTCCTCCTTCAGCTGGACCAGGGGGATAAAATAAGATGAGATTTGTGGGTTAAGACCCAGGCACTGTAATGAGAAGAGAAGCAAAAAGAAAATGAAGATTGATTCTCTACTTCCCACCAGCAGGTNATTTTATCCAACATGAGCCTGGGTCAGGAATAAAGCCGAAGAAAGACTTTGAAGGCCATCCAGGACCTAAAGAAGGGTTAGTTTATTTGAAGACGTGGAAAATTACAGCTCGGTTGGAAACCTCAGGAAAAACCAATTGGAAAGTTTCTTTTATCAGAAGTGCTGACCAAAGGTGAAGTTCAGGTCAGGTCAGGGAGTTGCTGGGTGGCAGCTCCCGCAGATCTTGGGGTGGGATTAGCAGGAGAATTGAGTTCAGGGGCTTTGCTTTAGCCTGGGTTTGGGGGGGGAGGGTTGTGTGTGTCGTGAGGGTTCGTGGGAATGCAGATGGGGCTGGTGACGTGTGAAGTGTGTTCTCAACATGTGCCTGGGAAAAATCATCCTGACTTAACTTGAAGCAGAGGTGCGGCATCGTGGAGATCTCATGAACTGGAGGTAGGGGAAGAAGGAAAGTGAGCAGGGAGAATAAAACCTGGTTTCTCCATAGATAAAGATCTTGGAGACCTGGGGGATGAGTTCTCCATGGGACAGCAATNATGGTTTCCACGAAGCAGGGCTCCAAACATAGAGTGCTTGCTCTGGAGGACCAGTGGATGCCCCCTTCTCCTGCTCCTCCTCCTCCTCCTCTTCCCAGCTTTTACAGTTCAGCTGACATCCCACGGCGTGGAATATCGCTTGGATCACTTTGGCTCAGCTCTCCCAGTCGTGTCCCCTCCCAAGATCTTCTCCCCCCCCATCCCACTGCAGGGGGAACGTTGGAAACCAGCCTTGGTGCTGGGCAGCCCCAGCACCTCCCCAGCTCCCAGTGCAAAGCACAGCACTGGGGGGGCTAACCTTTCAAACAGCAACTCAACCAGCCCCAGTGCAGTGGCCTTGGGCAAGGTACTGATGCACGTGTGCCTCAGTTTACCACCCAGGCAACTTCACCCCATGGGCTGCTGTGTCTGCAACGTGCTGGGAATGCAAATGTGGGATAATTAGGAGCATTTTGTCTTCTTTGCCCAATTTCCAGACCTACTTCCTTTAACTCCTGGGAGCTGTTTTGACTCTTCCAAGGAGGATTTTCTTTCTTGACATGGGGCCACCGCTGCGGTGCTCTACCCCGCCAAGTTCAATGTTCTTCTGGAGAGAAGAAAACCTGTTTATGGATTTCGGTGGGACTTGAAAATTCCTGGATTGTTAAACTTGCTGCCTTACGGGAAAAGGAATCAAGCTCTGACTCACGGAGGAGGCCTGATCTTGGGGGGAGACAAACACCATGGTTTGGCCTCTTGGGAAAGCATTTCTTTGGTTGTCTCTGGCACGTGGTTGAGTTGCTTGTTCTCAGCCCAGCCCGAGGTGGTTGGGCAGCTTGAAGGATGAGTTTTTCTCTAGGAAGAGTTAATTTTGAGGAAGAAAATTGTCTTTTCCATGTCAATGCTCACAAAGTGGGAAAGGTCAAGGGACCAAACCCAGGTGGGGCACGATGGGTGTTGGTCCTCTCCAGATAACATTCACTGAAGGTAAACTTGGCCTCAAGTTGCAGGAGTGGAGGTCTAGATTAGAAATGAGGAAGAAATTCTTGACTGAGAGAGGAGTTGGGCACTGGAAGGGGCTGCCCAGGGAGGGGGGGGAGTCAGCAGCCCTGGAGGATGAGTAGACACAGCACTTGAGGCTCTGGGCTAAGGGACAGAGAGATGTTGGGGTGAAGGTTGGACTGGGTGATCCTAGAGGTCCTTTCCAACCCTAATGATTCTGAGGTGGTGAACCAACCCAAGGTGCAGTGCTGTTGATTTTCTCATCCCAACAGCTTTGAACATCTGTCATTTCTGCAGCTCTAGATGAGCTTTTTCATTAAGGCAGCTCTTAAGAGAAATCCACTCCATGCTCCTCCTCCTCTGGGGTCTGTGTTCAACGTTCATCCCGTTCTGTGGCCCCCAGACGTTGTGGAATTCATAGCTGGCTGCTGATGGATCTCCATGGTCCTTGTGGAGCTGGGCAGCCCCTGTTGTCCCCCTGACCCATCTGCTGGTGTAGCTTTGCACCAGCCACCATCCTGGACTCTCAGCTCTCATGATGACAGCTCCTTCAGCTTTCACCTCTCTCCTGGGTGCCAGGCAGATCCTTCACCTTTCTGCCCCCTCCAAACCTTTCAGTCTGCCCTCAGCGTGTCCCCTGACCCGTCCTTCCAGGTTCATCACCTCTGGCCTTCAGTTCCTTTGAGGTTCATGGTCTTCAGTTGGGCAGACACTTCAGCCTGCTGTCGTTGGCAGGTCCAGTGCCCTTTGCTCCCACTCTTGGTGAATTTTTCTTGCCTGTCTTCTCTGGTTTGTTGCCATTTCCTCTTCTGTTCTTAATGCTTGTCCTCTCCATTCCCTAAAGGACTGCAGATACAAGCAGTGGAAAATAATTGCCAGGATATTCTTCAGGCTTCTGCTCTCTCCAAGTATGCAGGTACTTTGTTCCTCTTAATCCCCCTCGGATAATAACAGGAGCTAATTTCTACTCATCCTTTGCCTTTCCTGGAAATATTCGGGTTGGTTTTTTGGTGGCACTAAACTGCAAACCTGAGTTTGAGAACTTACCCTTCGCTAACCTTCGCCCTGGCAGAAGAAACTGGCCCCATTCTCCTCCCCAGTGGGAAAACTCCACCTTTTCCAGCCTAGAGTGGGTCAGTTTTTCCCAATTTTTCCATTTTTTCCCCATTTTTTCCCAATTTTTCCATTCTCTTTCCCAATTTTTCCTTTTTTTTCNCATTTTTCCCCGTTCCCTTTTCCTCACCCACCAATCCACTGGCCCAATTTCCCTCTTAATGTCCCTAAACCAAAAAGAAACCTCTGCCAAACTCAACTCAACTCAACCCGCCGCTCCTTTCTCCACGTCTCCTTTTGCTTCCCCTGCTCAGCTCTCTCTCCATCCTACCCCAGCTTCTTCTCTGTCAGCTTGAGCTTTTCTCTTCACTCCATTTGCCCCCTTCCCTTTTATTATTCTGATTATTTTTATTCTTTTATTAACCCCCATCAGAGCCACGTTGCCTTTTAACTCGCGCGGCCGCCTTTTTCCCTCGGGGGCTTGTGGCTTTTGGAGCAGCTAGTTAAAATGTTCTTCAACAATTTTCAATTAGTCTTCATCTTTTTCTGATTACATCCTTATTTTTTCCCAACTGGTTTGACTCCTAATTGTTTTCAGCTCGATGGAAAAGGGCCCTTTGGAGAGGGGGGTGTACGTGTCCATACGTGTGCTGTTGGCAGTGCTGGTTTATTCCCAATTTAATTGATTAGATTCTTTATTTGGGAAGTGTGTTTAAGTCCCATCAAGCCACGGGGTCAGTTTGGCCATCCAAAAATGGGATACAACGTGGCTTCTGGATAAAAACCTCCTTCCAAACGGACACTGGCACACGGATGCTGGTTTAGGGGGTGGTGGCATCGAGCAGGCGACGCTTCTGCGGCAACGGGGCATCGTTAGGGGTTGGACTTGATGGGCTCCAAGAGATCCCTTCCAACCCCTACCGTTCATTGATCATCTCCAGCCCTTGGATGGCTGAGTGGTTTCAGCTCCTGGTGAGCTTCCCGTGTGGGGAACACCTCAGAAGTTGGTGCCACCTTAGCTCGGGAGGGATTAAGATGGAAATGCTGCCTCCTCCTTGGCTTTGGAAGAGCCGTGCCTAAGTTTCCAGGTGAGACAGGAGAAGAAAGTGTTAACTTGGCAAAGCCTGAGGAGAGGGAGCTGCTTGTAGTGGGAAGGTGGAAATTTCCTATGAATGAGCTACAGAAGTGGAGGAAAACCCAAGCTGCTGTGGAAGATGAAGGCAGCATAACTCCAAATCCACTTAGTGTCACTTTGAAGACCTTTCCTTCAACCTTCCCAGCCCCATGAAACCAAACTGGGACCACTTTGTGGTGGAGCAAGCAGGAGAGGCCAGCAACAGTAGAAGCAAGGCAGGGAAACCCTGCAGGAGAACCAACACGCAAGAGCCACCCGCAGAAGAACCACCTGAAGCTCTCTTCCACCAGCCCAGCCCCCCAAGGTGTCCTGCCCCAGGCCAGGATCTCTCCAGAGAACTCTTGGGCTGGATCAAACCTGCAGCTCTGAGGGCTCTGCTGAAGGCTCTGATGGGAGGAACCTCCCCAGATTACCCCTCATCTGACCTTTTCCTGGAGCTGGATGGAAATGATCCCAAGTTGGGCTCCATCTGCAGCTGGTTAATTAACCGTTCACACAACGTGTTGGTAGGGCTCAGCTGGTTCCAGTTTCACCAGCAACAGAAGTAAATGTTGAGAACATATTTTTCTACATCCAGTTTCACTTGTTGTGGATACTTGGAATACTTTGCAACCCACATCT
Organism: Chloroceryle aenea; assembly: GCA_013399075.1. Lineage (NCBI taxonomy): Eukaryota > Metazoa > Chordata > Aves > Coraciiformes > Cerylidae > Chloroceryle > Chloroceryle aenea. The sequence goes on from VWZY01003054.1 coordinate 20,385, forward strand.
TTTGCTTTTCAAGGAGGGTTTTTGGCCAGAGAGCCCCACGACCGTTTCGGAGTCTGGGGTGTTTTTTTTTTCATATATATATATTTTTTTCTCTTTAAAAAGTGCCCTGGAGGTTGCATTGTAGGGACTTTCCTTATGCAAAACATAAAAGTGCTGTTTTCTTTAAAATTATAACCATATTTTTCATTAAAATCAGTCGGAGTCCCAATAAACAATCGACTCCGAAACCTTTCCAAATGTTCACTGCAGCAGCGTTTCTATTTTTAATGATTATTTTTTTCCTTAAAAACACAGCCTGGCTTCTAATTTAAAGAAGCTAGCGAGTAAATCAGTTAAAAAAATTCATAATAATCACAAAAATACCCATGTATATAGCTCTTTATTCCGGGATAATTAAAACCTACTGGAGATTTGGATGTAAGGAAACTTCTGCAGCGGCATCCGATGATTTCTGGAGTTTGACTTATCGTGGGAACTTGTATTATTTTGTATTTTTTTTTCTCTTTTTTCATTACCAACTCCTCTCAAAAGACTTTTCCAGGGCGTTTATACATTTGGTTTATAGAGAGGGAGGTTGGAAATGCTGCAGAGTAGCTGCGAGGCAGAGAAAGGCCAGTTCCTAGGCACTAAGGCACGGTTCCTACCCTGCATTAATCTTTGGTGTTGCCATTTCTAGACCTTATTTAGAGTTTTATTGTTCTCTCCTTGCCTGGTTCAAGATCTATTTGCTGTCATGAAAAGAGAAACGCCACTAGAGTTGTTCTATCTGCTTGGAGCAAGTAAAGGAGGCTTTGTAAAGTATTTAGAGTTAAAGTGTTTTAGTGCAAGCTGGAGGTTGGAGAGTATTGTAAGATGTTGTCCCCTTGGACTGGGCACTGGGGAGGCTGCCCCTGGAATCCTGGGGGCAGTTCTGGGCCCCTCACTCCCAGCAGGGCATGGAGGGGCTGGAGCGTGGCCAGAGAAGGGCAACAGAGCTGGGGAAGGGGCTGGAGCACAAGGGGGGTGAGGAGCAGCTGAGGGCCCTGGGCTTGTGGAGCCTGGAGAGCAGGAGGCTCAGGGGAGCCCTTCTGGCTCTGCCAGCTCCTGACAGGAGGCTGGAGCCAGGGGGGTCGGGCTCTGCTCCCAGGGAACAAGCACCAGGACAAGAGGAACCGGCCTCAAGTTGAATCAAGAGAGTTTGAGGTTGGAGCTGAGGAACAATTTGTTCAAGCCCTGGAGGGCTGTCCAGGGCTGTCCCAGGCTGCCCAGGGCAGGGGGGAGTCCCTGTGACCCCTGGAGGGGTTTCCAAACCCCCCGTGGAGCTGTGGTGCTGAGGTCCAGGGGTCAGTGGTGCCCTGGCACTGCTGGGCTGAGGGATGAACTCGATGGTCTGAAAGGGCTCTTGTTTGCCTCTGGGTGCAAAGCTTGTGTCACACACGTGTCTCCCGTGGTTCAGATCATCCTGTGCCATGAAGCAAATAGCTGCTGCGCTTCTGGGTTTTGGTTCAGCAAAGCACAGGGTGCCCAGTCCAAGGAATTCATGAGGCTGGTGCCCAACGTTGGAGTTTCCTTGACGTCTTCACTGGAGAAAATTACTCTCATACTTCTTGCCTCCAAAGGCAGGGGAAGAGTGGAAAATGAATTTGCTGACGTAGTTTCTGTCTTGCTCAAAGCCTGTTAACGCTTCTAGTGATTGATCCAAGCCGGGGGTGCTGATGGGATAAATCCACAGAATGATTTCACTTTTCATCTCTTCCAGGCTCATTCCTGTTGTGGGACTCGTTTGGAAGTGATAGAAAATGTCTGGGTCTTATGTGCCTCTTGGACTTGCAGCTGAAGGGCACAGCAGATGCAGTAGGTGCAGATAAGGATGTGAAGATGTCAAGAAGGTTTTGTGTTTCTTGAGGGACATGAAGGGCCAAGCAGGTTTCTTGGTCTCCTACAACATATTTCATCTTGGTTTAGGTCACTGCTTAAGAGTGATGGCTTTAATCCACTCACTGAGTGTCCATAGCTATCAACAAACAGTTGCTACCTCATGGCTGGGTGAGGGTCCAGCGTAATCAGTTTGGTTTTCTGCTGAGGACCAAACACCCTTTGCAACTGGCAATTTCTTGGGTGGGTTCAAACACTGCGTGTAACTTCCCCTGCCTCTTAACGCTTTGTCTTGCTGGTGGCCAGTAGCTCTGTAGGGATTTCTGGGGTCTTCCTGGAATCTTGAGCTAGGGAGAGGAGTCCCCACTACTGAAGTGCCACCTGGACCCATGGCCTTAGCCAGGTGAAGCTGCCCCTGGTTATGAAGGGGTGGAAGAACTTCACCCTTGTTGCTCTTCTGGGGTGATGCTGCGTTACCTTCCTCTGGGCTCTGCCAGCTGTAGGCACCAAGAATTCTCCTCTAGACCTCCCACACAGCTGGCTGGTGGTGTCGGAGCCTTTCTTGGTGGGTCCATGCAGAAGATGAATGGTTGTCTGAAGTTTGCGTGAGCGGTGGTTCCATAACTTGTCAGCCTCTGAGCTGCCTCAACTTCTTTCCCTTTCATTTTATTGTGTTTTCTCTAAAGCCTTTACAGTGGGCAATCTTCAGACAACTCGGAATGAAGGCTCTGCTGAAAGCCCTGCAGAAGAGCAGAGATGTAGTTTGCTAAAAGGGCTTGGGAGGAACCTGAGGTGGCTTTTATGGGGAGATGGGGATCTCTTTTCAGCCCTTCCCCGCCACTCGTTGCCGAGTTCTTAATCGGCTTTTGATGGGGAGATTCAAAACAATTCTGGGAGGCCATCGTGATGCTTGAGTTGCTGTTGCCTTCTGCAGAGGGTAAGCATCCATCAAGAGAAGTCAAATTTGTCATTGTTCCGTGAGAAAGGGCAGTAGCATTGTTAGAGCCCAATGGGAACCCTTTGGTGCTAAGAACCTCCAGGGCTAAATGCAAATTTACACTGGCTGCTCAGACAGACATAGCCCAGAAGTCCCTTTTAAATCAGAAGCTGGAAAGATGGGGTTTTATCTTTGGTAACTCTTTCCAGAAGATCTACAAAGCTGGTACGTGAGCCGTGGCTTGTCCATATCTGTGGTTGGCATCTACTGTCCTTTGTTTTCCGTGGCTTTGTGGGGGATGCTGGAGGGTTGAACTTCACACATGCATGCTAGGATCCTTCAGTTGGTGGGACTGAGTTGTTTTGACTGGCAGTTGCCACCTTGAGGGAAAGAGGGAGGGATGAAGAGCGTTTTATGTTGCTATTGAGCAAGCATATTGGTCCCAGATATGGTGGCTTTGGGATTGTGGGAAAATAGGCTGGCTTTCTGGCAGGAGCAAATTGCAGGGGATTGCTTCATCGGTCATCCCATGAAGGGTTGGCTTGGGGCATGGGAATGGTTTTAGTCATGGACCAGATAGAATGGCCCCCCCTGTGTGCCTTCTCCTGCTTCAAGGTCTGTTCTTAATCCAGACCAACAGAACTTGTTTACCAAAGTCCGTTATGGCTTCTGTTCAACAGGAGGTGGGCTCAGAAGGTCAATGGCATCCTAGGATGCATTGAGTGTGGCCAGCAGGTCAAGAGAGGTGATTGTCCCCCTTCACTCTGCTCTTCTGAGACCNGACAGGATGAGGGGAGATGGTTTTAAATGGAGTGAAAGCAGGTTTAGATTGGATCTGAGGAAGAAGGTCTTGAGTAGAGGGTGGTGAGACCCTGGAAGAGATTGCCCAGAGGGGCTGTGGATGCTCCTCACTGGAGGTGTTCAAGGCCAGGTTGGATGAGGCCTTGATCAACCTGGTCTAGTTGAGAAGTGTCCCTGCCCATGGTGGGGAGGTTGGATGAGATGATCTCTCAGGTCCCTTCCAACCTAAGCCATTCTGTGATTCTGTGAAGATGCTGCCTGCTCAGAGTCTTCATATCCCATTGAATTTGTATCCCAGTTTGCCCAGTTTAGGCAACCACCAGTGCTGAACTTTCCCTGTAAAGAGGGTCAGGCCACCTTAACCACCGTGTCCTCCTCAATATGGACTTTGTGCCAAATCTTCACAAAGCCCTCTTCTCCAGGACATAACATTCCAGTCACCTACTTCAAAACTGAGCTGAGCACATTTGTGTTGGGCCTCCTAAAGTCCTGGGATACATGGATGGTGCTCAAGAATTCCTCCTGAAGGAGACTGTTGTTGTGGAGGCCCTCCCCTGTTGATGTCTGATGGGAGCTTTCCCTTAGCACCCCCACTTCAGCTCTCCAGTTGTTCACAGCACTTCTCTCTCTGAGGAGCAACCTTCTCTGCCCAGGATGGGTGGGAACCCTGGTCAGCAAACCATGGTTTTACCTGGGCTGTTGCCATTGCCCTCGAGAAGACTTTATTGATAACTTCCCACAGTAGCACCTCCGAAGCACGAGGGCTCTCGTTTTTCCTTCTGCTTCCCATTTAGCAGCCTGGAATCGGAATTTCCTCTCCCAATTAGGAGAGCAGCCAACTTCCCGTTGGCAAGGTGCGTTGCAGCATCTCCCGAGGTTATTTTTATAGCCTCGTTTTATTCCTGCTCTTGGCTGGCAGGAGGGGAATGTTGAGTCCAGGCTGGGCAGTGCGGGAGCTGCGGTCGAGGGGCAGAAATCCTGCCTGGTGTCTGGAAGGTCACAGTGGGTGCTTGGAAGAAGGTTTGGCATCATCTTCCCTGTCTCTTGGGACTGGTGAGGGGACAGTGTCCTTCCACAGAATCATGGGATCCCAGCATGGTGGGGGTTGGAAGGGGCCTCTGGAGATGCTCTGGGGCCACCCCACTGCTCCACCCAGCAGGGGCACCCAGAGCAGGGGGCCCAGCAGCGCAGGGTCCAGGGGGGTTGGGAATCTCTCCAGAGCAGGAGACTCCACAGCCTCTCTGGGCAGCCTGGCACAGCCTCCCACACCCTCACTGTGTAGAAGTTTTCCTGATGTTTCCATGGACCCTCCTCTGTTCCAGCTTGCACCCCTAGGGGATGGCTCAGAGGTTGGTTGCTGGGCTTGGCAGATGTGGTTGTGCCTCAGCTATTGGCCCATGAAGGTCTCTGCCTGTCCCATCCCATGAAAACACATGAAAATCCTGGACCAGCAGAGGAAAGTCACAAGAAGAGGCAGATCTGATGAGCTGGAAAGGAGTTGTAGGCTCAGATGTTAGAGCCACAGTGAATACTCATAGTGTAGGGAGAGGTTTGGAAGAGGAATGTGCTGGAAATGCTTTTTTTTAATCTTTTTTTCCTTGTCTTTTTCTTCCTCTCCCCCTCGCCCCCATTTTTCCCATCTGATCCATGCCCTGCTGCTGGAATTGATGCCACACTTCTGCCNTCAGCTATTGGCCCATGAAGGTGTCTGCCTGTCCCATCCCATGAAAACACATGAAAATCCTGGACCAGCAGAGGAAAGTCACAAGAAGAGGCAGATCTGATGAGCTGGAAAGGAGTTGTAGGCTCAGATGTTAGAGCCACAGTGAATACTCATAGTGTAGGGAGAGGTTTGGAAGAGGAATGTGCTGGAAATGCTTTTTTTTAATCTTTTTTTCCTTGTCTTTTTCTTCCTCTCCCCCTCGCCCCCATTTTTCCCATCTGATCCATGCCCTGCTGCTGGAATTGATGCCACACTTCTGCCTGTGTACGCTGGTGCTGTTGAAGATGTCCCTATGAGTTTCCCAATGGCCACGTTGCCATCCCCTGCCAGCCCCACCAGTCTCGTGGAGTTCCTTGGTCACATGTGCAGACCAGATTGGCCCTGTGCAGAGCAACGCTTCCCAGGAACTTCTGAGGCTGTGAAGTCCCCAAAGTAGAGCAGTGGCCAAGTCAGCCATGAGCTGAAGCTGCTCCGTGGCCGCTCCAGTGCACGTTTTCCACCCCCTTCCCTGTCCCTGGGGTAGCTCCTGGTTGGCAAACTCAGTTGGGTTTCCATGGGCAGAAAGTTTCACTGATGCTGGAGGAGAACAGTGGTTGGTTGGTTGGTTGGTTGGTTGTGAAGTCTTCTCTGGAGAGATTCCCAACCCCCCTGGACCCTGCGCTGCTGGGCCCCCTGCTCTGGGTGCCCCTGCTGGGTGGAGCAGGGGGGTGGCCCCAGAGCATCTCCAGAGGCCCCTTCCCACCCCACACTGGGATGCTGTGGTTGTGTTGACTTCTAGTGACTTCTTTCTCAATGCAATGTGTTCCCCAGGGCACAAGGCTGTGTTCTCTTCCCTAACTTCATCCCTCCTGCAGACAGTGGTTGGAGGCAGTGCCAGTGAGCACTTTCTTGGGGGTCACCTTCACACCTTGGTGCAAAGCACCCCAATAACTCCAGAAGGAGCCCTAACAGTGCAGATCCCTCTGAATCTTCTCCTTCAGCTTCCCTTACCGATCTCAGATCAGGGGTGGATGAAAACACAACTTCCAAAACCCCCACGTTTTTCCCAGTTCTCAGCAGCAGGTGGAGTTTGCTGCCCAGGAAAGAGGGGATGGGTCAAGGAACCTGCACCTTGCTGAGGTATGAACACCACCACCACCACACGTGCTAGGGGAAGACCTCCCAGCTTAACTATTTTCATATATATATATATATTTTTGCTTTTAAAAGGTATATAAATTGAAATTGGAAAGGGCTGGAGGGGAGGTGTGAGATTTTTCTTGTGCTTTTTATTTTTTCAGAGGCATGGGGGTTATGTTTTTATCCTTAATAGATTTATAATATGAAGTTCCCTTTATTTGCTTCTATAAAATTAACTAGTAAATTTAAAATGGAAAAAAAAAAAAGAAGCA
>VWZY01003055.1:0-12707 GCA_013399075.1 Chloroceryle aenea
TAGGGCAGAGTAGAGGAGAAGGATTATCTTTCTATACAAGTCTGCAGCCCTTTTATCAGTGCAAGCGTGTGTGTGCTCATGCTTCAGTGAGCCAGGCTGGGGCTTGGGTCCTGGTGTCTGAAGGCACACAGGGCAGGAACACAGGGGCTGGGTGGTGGCACAGCAGAAGCAGCCCCAAAAGCCTCTGCAGGTTTCTAGCAGCTGAATTTATTCTGAGCTGATTTTTTTTTTTCTTGAAGGTTGACCCCAGAAAGCTTGTGCCTTTTTTTTTTCACTAGAGGCTATTTTTCCTTCACTGCTTTTGAGCACTTCTCTTTCCTTTTATTGCTGTGGGCTAAATGCAGAAGTAACAGGACCCGCTTATGAGATGCAAGGGGCAAGTGTGCCTTGTGAAACAGCAACAAAAGCTTGAGAAGTCCCTGTTTTCTCTCTCCTGAGTCGCTGTGATGAGTCTGAGAGTGCTCTTCATCCACTCCAGTGCCGACTGAACTAAACTCACCTGAACCATTCCTGAGGGAGCAGGTGAGGAATTAATTTGCAACAGCAAATTCTTCAGCCCAATATGTTGCCAGCCCTGCGATGCTTTGATAATAAACCAGGGTCTTGCTCCTGAATTCTGGCATGATTTAGGACATGGTGTTGTTAGTTACAAGTAGAGAAGGCTTTTATTATATCCCTGCACAGCAGATGAACCAATTTGTATTGATTTGGGGTGGCTTTGTTGTCTATTTCTCATCTCAGTTTAAACCTCACAGCCCTAACGCTGTGATGGAGCCACACTCTGAAGTCACAGGAGGTGGATGAAATGTGGATATTCTGCTCCCAGTGTCTGTAAAATTTCCCAGTGCAGTTGCACCACCAGCATTGGTGGGTTTAGCTGAAATATAAAAAGAAAGGTCAGAGATCTGAAGACCCGGCCGTGGGCATCGGCGTTCGGCCTCTTTGAGCCGCGTATCCTCTGTACCCCCTCCTTGGGTGGGGTGCTGGGATGGGGGGAGACAGGACAAGGCAGAGTGTCACCCCACTCCTGAGCATGGGGCTGATCAAGGGTGAGGACCCAGTGCTGGGGGAAGCTGAAGACGGTGCTTCAGTGATGGGGTTTAAGTGTCCTGTGTCCCCAACAAGTGGGACATGTCCTGCACTGCTCTCACGAGGGCCATCGGTGAGGCCGGGATGCTTNGGTGAGGCTTGGATGCTTGATGGTGTGCAAAGGCCAGTGTGTGGATTTGCACACCTTGTCCAGAGAGCTGTGGAGCACACAACCCCTGAAATGGAGATCCAGAATAACTGTGGAGTGAGCCTGGATGGGAGCACAGATGCAGAACCACTTCACTCTTACTTTGTTATTTGCTTTTTCAACTTTTACTTGAAGCTGTTATCTCAAGGCAGGGGAAAAGCCCCAACAACTGTCTCACTCCTTCTTATATTATCTGTGGTTAGGAGGCATCCCAGCACACAAACTGTCCTGGAAATGCAGTGCATGAAGCAGAGCTGGCTTCTGAACTGCATCCCCAGCATCATCCCCACAAGTACGAGCGGCTCTCCCTGGGGACCTGCCCTGCAGCCATACGGGCAGACGAGGGGCTGCAGCTCCTCTCATCCCACCCAGCCAGGGAGGAGGGACCTTATGCAGCTGCACAAGCCTTCCCTTGGCACTGCTCCTCCCGGAGAGGTGACAGATTTGTTCATTTGCTTAAAAAATGCTCATTAACCAGAGGTGGTGTGAATCCCGCGTGCCAGGTCCAAGCAGGCAGAATTTGTTCCATAGTCATTTTTGCTCAAATTACAATTGCCAAATGCACAAACTAGTTCCTTATGGTGACTCCAAGGAAACCAAAACCTTCAGGAAGCACATTTGGAGGATGATTCAAACCCACCCTTATGCTCGACTCTGACCATGCCATCTCACTCTCCTCAAGCTGCCAGAACAGGGTAGGAGCACAACGAGGTGCCCAGGGCTTTGTTCTTCCCAGCAGCTGAGGAAACTCCAGAGAAAATCTTTTCACCTGCTGTTTTGGTGCCTCCTTTTTCAATCCTGTTCAAGACACGTGAAAGTACATGACCAAATCACTGTGGGAACAGACCTGGGGCTGGTTTTTTGGCTGTTTCAGTGGAAATTTGGACCCGAATCCTTGTTTCCCTCTCCAATGTGAGCTTGTCTTCTGGCTGAGTTTTCTTCAGCATTTGCAGCCTTTTTTTTCTCCAGTTATTTTTGGCCCTTTTGGAGGGGGATTCTTTGTAGCCTGAAATTTAAATCCCAGCCTGCTGCTCTGGGAGATGCTCACACTTTGCAGTCCTGGGTAACTGCTGTTCTGCATCATGTCTTCTGCTCAGGGCCACCCACAGGATGCTCTTCCATGAGCATTTAGAAGGAGTTTGACCTTGGAGAAAGTTCTCCCCCACTAATAATAATTAGAGCAATTAATGCCCAGAAGTGCAACGATGGGCACCATCCCTTGCTGCACACCAAGGTCACATCCTGGCCCTTCTGACATCAGTGGCAAAATCCTCATACCCTGGGTATGTTTCACCCCGCTTTCATTTATTACTATTCCTTACCCAATCCATTGATTTCTTAATCTTTCTTATTCCCACCCAACCACTCTCTTTTCTGCCCCCCAGTATGTTCATCTGATGCATTTATGCCCCTGATCTGGTTGTCCAAATGCCTCTTCTGTTTATAGCAGATCCACAGTAAATCAAACTTCCAGCCGCGAGAAGCTTTGTGAGGCAGTGGGAAATCTGGGTCCTTTCTCCCTCCCCCAGCCTCATTTAGATCTGCAAATCTGTGATCTTGCCTTGAAAGAATCTGTAATGACTCATTGCCTCTCCTGGACCTACTGCCAATAACACAGTTAGTTATAACCAGTTAATTAACTGGAGAGTCTAATTACTTAAAATTCAGCCCTTTGCTGGGATTTTGCTGTTGCAGGAGAATGCCAAATCATAACTGTGCTTTTCAATATTCCCTCGTTTTATTTTTCTTGGGGAACATACAAAAGTTATGTGTAAATATTTCTTTCTCCAGTGAGCACACTTTATTATCCCTTTTCCTTCAGCTTTCATTAAAAAACTGCTCCCACCCCTTCTTTAACTTGAACATATAAATAAATAACGCCTGATTCAAACAGCCTCAGCCATAAAAAACCTGCTTGAAAGGAATCTCAGGCAACTACCACATCTGGAATAATAGTCAACATATTTTCGAAAGCGACTTCATTTTTTCTCACACAGGATACTAAATCATGATGGCTCCATGTGCCAAAAATAACACAGTGGGATATGACTATGGGAGGACGTGAACCTATAATGAGGTTCAATAAAGTACTAATCTTATGGGGTAAAGCAATCTGGTTTGCTTTTGCTTAAAGAAAAAAAAATAAAAGAAGCCTCTGTGTGTGTGTGTGTTGTGTGTGCACGTTCATAGATGCTGGTGTGCTTTTTAAACACATTCTGGTGTCTTCTTTCAAGCTCTCTTTGCTGTTTTGCAAGGCAAATAAATATTGCAAAGCTCGTTAGCTTTGTCCCAAATTAGCCTCGTTCCAGGAAGGATGACAGATTCCACCTGCCCCATCATTTCGACTCGGGAAAATCTAATGGGACAATCTGCTGTAGGGAGAGAGGAAGAGCTTTGCCATTTCCTGAGCATCTCCAGAGATGATCAGTGGTGCAGCATTTCTTTGGGTTGGACGTGATCCTCCTTGCTCCAGTTCATCTCCAGTTAGAAGCTGGACCCCTAATTACAGGGCTGAGTATTAAAAGCATCCCTGAATGGGGGGAAATAAACAATGAGTCCCTTTTTGCACCACAGAGCTGGGGCAAAGATGAAGATGACAACAGGAATGAGAAATACGGAGCAAAACAACTCTAAATCACAGAAAACTCCGATGCTGAAAGCTTATAGTTTGGAATTTCTAGAGGGAAAAAGAAGTCTTATTCCTCCACATCGTGGAGGAAGATTGGCAGTGGTGTTTGTGTTTCCACTGAGAGGTGACAGATTTTGTCCCCGTTTTTCTGGAAACCCCTTTCCCTGGGAATATCCTTCACTGCTCTATGGATGCTCCAGGGTGCTGCTGTTCATCTGGCAGGATCTGTCATCCAGGATGATGGTGACAAGGTCACAGAATCACAGAATCATTTTGGTTGGAGGAGACCTTCAAGGTCATTGAGTCCACCTCTTAACCCAGGTAGTCACACACAAACCCAGGATGCAGAATCCCACCTTCCTCTTCCTCCCTTTTCCTTGCAGATCTCACAATCCCAATGGAGGAGGCACTTTGCTTTCAGATGATGTGAAAAATGTGAAATCTCTTGGCCAGGTCACCCCGCTGGGCAGAGGCAGAAATGAGAATGAAACTCAAACCTCTGGAGCCCCTCCTAATGCATTACTGGACATTTTTAGCCTGCAACATTCTCCCTTTCCTTTCCAGCTTCATCCCCCGGAGGCTGGTACAAATGTTATCCATCACTTGGGCTTGTTGTGACACAAGAAGACACGACACACGGATGCTTTGGCTCGGGGAATGCTATCCCAGGCAGCTTTTGTCAAGAATAACTCAAGGTTTCCCCAGACATCTTGATCACCAGTCTATGCCAGCCCCTCTGAGCAGCCCATTCACTAAGCTGTAAATAAATCTAGCTTCAACCCATGGATTTTTTGCCATGTAATCAGTCTGCTTTCATAAAAATTCACCTCTCCTGGCATTCATTCACATGTGCCTTACAAATGTGCACACTCTGTTGAATCAAATGTGTGGGAAATATATATATTTTCCATATGGATCCCAGAATACCATAAAAGGTTTTCCCCTGCCCTCCTCCCCACCCCCCAGCAGTCTCTTGAGGGCATAACAATTGAAATCTGATGAGAAAATGAAAAACTGCTTGCTGTTCATATTGTCCAAGTAGTTTTCCAGAGTCCTGCTGCTGAAAGGGACATAAATCATTAACAGCACTCAAGCGACGTTGTTACCTCAATATACAAACCAAAACATGCTGAATTTCTTGCTACTGGAAAGAGGAAAGTATTGCAAGTATCTTGAAATTGTTTGTCATTCAGGTTACGTTTAACTGGAGGAGTTGTGCACACTGGAAGAGAGAGCAGCTAAAAAGGGGAGTGCAGCCCATTGCAGGCATCTTCCTGGCATGAGGAAGAAAAGCTGGAACATTTTGGTGCTTTTCTACCCTGGGTTATGTCCAGACTGGTGCTCATCCAAAACAGCATCACCCGGCCGTGGATGTGCTTCCAGCCAGGCTGGTGCACTGGCAGCTTCCCGTGGGATGAAGCAGGGGTGAGACCCCCCCGCCGTTAGCAGGTGCAAAGGGCACTCACCGTGCTCTGTCTGCCTGCTGCCCTCAGATCTCTGTCTGAACCCTGGGAAGGAGACAAAACAGCCAGCGAGAGCCTTCTGCACACTCAGAGAGCCTCCAAGATCTCGGCACTGAAGCTTTGCTGCAAGCACCCTCCTAGCATGTGGCCTGCTCTAACCTGTCCTCTTGATAAACTGCAACCAAGAGAAGTAAACCAGTAGGAAGTACTTCACCAAAAAAAGTCACCTTCTTCTTTTTTCTGTTATTATTGTAAGGGAAACATCTGAAAATGATGAACACAAAGACCTCTGGCTAGCTCTGCAGTCAAAAAATAGGTGATAATGGTTATGAAAATAGTGTTCAAATCATTCACCCCCTCCCCAGAATTTGAAGTTCTCTTCTTAATCAAAAAAATTCAAGTGCTTTGTAAATATCCAAGGGCCCACTGCATGTGATGAATACACCCCCAGAAACCAGGCTCTGCTCCAGGATGTGCCATCAGCTGGAAAAAGAGACTAAAATCTGTCACTGAGTTAAAACCTGTGAGTGACATCAGCACCCCCTGTGCAGCACCTCTGCTCTCCATCCAGCACAGGCAGGTTCAGCGTCCCAAACCCATCCCCTCCAGCAAAAGCAGGGACCCCGGCTGATTCAGGGTCTTGTTCTGAGCTGGAGAAAATCAGCAGCAGGTCTGGGAATAAAAACTGTGTCTTCCCAATCCCATCCTGCAGCACATTCTTCCTCTGACACGGTGGAGGGAGTCATGTAGCAAAAAAAGAGGAAACCCAACCTCCATCCAGCAACCGTGGGGCACCCACTGGTACCCTATGGCATCTCTTCTCCCCACGGTGAAGCCTTGGTCACCAGGGGATGGCTCTGGAAAAAGAGCAGGGTTTGTGTTCATGAGAAGGTGACTTTCCCACACTGCGGCAACTACTCCCGGCTTTCTGGCTCCATCTTCTGGAAGTGAGACAAAATAGAGATCTATCAAATCCTGAGCTTTTGTAACGAGGTTTATATGGCTGTGTGCCCCATGGTAGGTCTGACACAAACAAATCCCTTTCATAATGCAGGTAAACTTGTAATTCACCTCTGTAAACTGCCTCTGACAATAAAAAAACTAAGTTGTGCTGAGAGGACATTGCAGTGGTTAAATGAAAACTGAGCTGCAGGTCAGGAGCAGGCAGTGAAGCTTTTCAGGGTAGACCTTGTGGGGTGGTCATGGGCTTTTTTGGGGTGGATCAGGCAACACAGCCGAAAGGGAAATGGCATTTTCTGTCTCTTTTATAAGTCGTCAGGTGGATCCAATGGATAAAAACACTCTGGGCACTCAGTGACATTTCAGTCAGAAAAATGAAGCAGAGAAATAGCTGAGAAATGATTTCAGAGCTTGGCATGGCAGGGTTTAGTGCTGGGACACAATGCCAGGGACCCTGGGACAGGACTTTAACCCATCTTCTGCAAACGAGCCAGTTCAGCAAGCCCAGCTTTTCTGATGCCATCAGGCTGCCGAGAATGGGGCATCCCAAGTGAACAACTCAGTATCTCAGGCTTTTTGGTGGCATTTCCCCACCCAGTGTCAAGATGCTGCTGTTCTCACCAGGGTTAGTGCCAACCAGGACAATCAGGCTGTACCGAGGTGTGCAGAGCACGGAGGGTGGAGATTCTGACCCTGAAATGTTGCTGTCGGTGTTGCTCTAGGGCTTGAAGAGCAGCAACAAAGCCTTTTCTTCCCTGTTTAACTGTGAACTGCCCTTTTAGGGTGGCAGAGCTGGGATGCAGGGGGAGCAGAAGGACATGGGGAGTGATGGGTTCTGCCCCGTGCTCCCACATGCTTGCCGGGAGCAGTGCTGCCTGCAGAAAGCCATTTATGACACAGAAAAAAAATCCACTGCTTTATATTCACTGTCTGCAAACCAGGGTCCCCCTCTGCTACTCATTTTTGGGTTTCTACTGCAAAATTTAGCTTCCCATGTGCTGGGGTCCCCTTGGCTATGGGTGCTGATGGCATGACAATGCTGGGCAGATGCTTTCCTGGGTAGCTCCAGCTCTGGTCAACATCGAGGACACCAAGCAGAGGAGCACAGGCTTAAAAGGCTCAGGTCACTCCTTTATTCTGAGGGTGCATCTTACCTGCAAAATCTGAGCCCCACAGATCCTCTTAGATCTGCTATTTTATTTTAGGTGGCCATAGAATGGTAGGGGTTGGAAGGGCCCTCTGGAGATGCTCTGGTGCCACCCCCCTGCTCCACCCAGCAGGGGCACCCAGAGCAGGGGGGCCAGCAGCGCAGGGTCCAGGGGGGTTGGGAATCTCTCCAGAGAAGGAGACTCCACAGCCTCTCTGGGCAGCCTGGGCCAGGGCTGTGTCACTCACAGGAAAGATTTTCCCCTCCAGTTTAGCTTTGTGCCAGAGGGTGGTGCTCGATACTTGCTTTGCTGCCCTTCCTCCTGCTGCTGCTGAGTTTTTGGGCAGGTACCTGGATGCAGCGGGAGGGGAGGGGGCTTTGCACACCCTCCCTTCCTTCAGAAGCACCAACAGCCGCTTGGGATGGAGCATTTGGGGAATATTCAACCTAAACTACCTCTGATGAACTTGATTTTGATCAAGAGCAGTATGTGCCTCCTCTAAGCCAGCCCTTGAGGTGAAGTCCACTAAAAATGAAGGCATAAACACCCTCAGATATGGGAGTCTATAAATTGCTTTTATGCCACTTGTAATGTGCTATGCACCCTGAGCAGAGATTGCTGAGTTTGACCTGCAAAGTGTTTCTAAAGTTTTCACTCAACTTCCTACACTTTCCTTGCCATGATCTTCTGGCTCACATTAATCAAACCTGAATTTAAAGATGTATTAGGTATTAAACACCTTTAGGCTTATTATTTTGGGTTTGTAAACATTTAAGTTTCCTGCTTCTGCAGCACCAGTCTTGAGCAAACCAGAATAACTCCAAATGCAGAAGCACTTTCCCAGATTTCAGCTGAGACAAACAGTTGACTTTTAGGACCAGGAGTGATTTTTTTTTCCCTCACCAGCACCGTTTCATTGACTCCAAGGACATCCTCAGCACTCTCCAGCAGAGGCAAAAGCTGCCACATGGTCGTGCATCCTTTTTATACCCATCAGAGTAATTCAGTAGATTTTTTGCAGGGATTCGATTTTAAAAGCAGTTCTTCCAGTGAAATGATTGACACCTCGAGGTGTCATGGAGGACTTCCATGGCTATGCTACCTCTGTGTTACCACCAGAAGAGACACGTGAGTGAAATGAAGCACATGAACTCCGCTGCTCACTGGAAAAGCTGCAGAACAAAACCCTGAAATTCCCAGTGACAGCCCCAAAATGTGCACATCAATTCCCAACTGTTTTAATGGCTGTGGAAATCTAATCCCACAGACATCTCCAGAGCCTCACCTCCTTTCTCCACTTCCTTGCCTCTCTGCATATAAATCTTTGTCTCTGAGTTTTTGGTGAGGGACTTAGGATCATTAAATGCTTATTTTGGCACTGTGCAGTGGTGGGATGTTTCAGCTTTGACTGGGGGCTGGAGCAGGACACTCTCCTTGGAGATAGGTTTAAATGTGAGGGACTTGGCCAAGAGCTTCCTGGTAGAAATCACTATTCTCCAAAGCAAGACTCTTAAGGAAAAAGCCAGGAGGCCAGTTTGGACATCTGTAGGGTTTTTGACTGAGATAATTGTGAACCATGGGATAGTGATCTGAGCAAGCAGCAAAGCAAACCGCAGATGATCTGATTAGTTTTCTGCCGTGGACATTTTATCTGTATGATCAACACAGAGTGAAAGACTGTTCTTCAAAGCCCCAAGCGTCTTTGGGGAAATCTTCTGTCATTAGTACCCATGGTGATGTCAGTCAAGCCATACCCCAGCTCCCAGGCAGAGAAATCCATACCCCACCCCAGCCAGCCTCCCGTAGACGTGGGCGAGCAGCTTTCTGCAGGATGCTCGTAGCAGATACGATTATACCACTGAGCAAACAGTCACTTGCTGCTGGAAGGCACTTTGAAAGCCCCTCTCTATGTCTTTCCCTCCTCAGGGGCAGGAGAACCTCTTTCTTCTCCTCCTAATGACATTCTTCTGCAGCTTTGAGTCTTGTAGTCTTGGAGGGAGATGGTTTTTGTTGATATTAAAATGCAAGTGTATTTAAAGATTAATCCTGGTCATTATGAATAATAAAGTGAGGAAGGGAAGTATGAATACTACATATCTTTTCCATGCTTAGAGATCTGGGTTTGACTGCAGAAAAGAGTTTTTAATGTCTCTTTGGTGTGGCAGCATCACCCAACCCAACCTGACGTGGTCGGATGTGCAGCTTTGCACATCACGTGGGTAGAGAGATGGAAGGTTGGGCTCTCTGAGCCTGTCACAGGATGGTAACAATTCTATTTAGCATTTATTAAATTAAAATAGCTTTTGAAGTTCCCAGCAATCCTTTGGCCATGTAATAGTGGGCTTATATTTAACATGGGCAGCATTTGCAAGATTTAAATGCTTTCAGCATTCAGGATTGAAAATGACTCAGGATTAGATTGCTGCCCTGCCCTGCTTTTCATCCACAAACCATGACTGCACGGGAGGGCAAGAGAGAAGGGGAAAGGCTGGGCTTTATGGGCTGATAGTCACCGAGTGCCTGGTCATCCTCTAGCAAGGGCAGGTCCTTCCCTGGACGGGTTTGTTTTCTCTTGAAGCACAATATTTTGCTCTTTATCAGCACTATCTTCTTTTTTTTCCTTTCTCGTTTGTCTTCAGAGGCAGTTATTACCAAATATTCAGGTTGATACATTTAACAGATTATTGCATGATAGCAGCCTAAGGACATCAGTTTATTTCCAGCAGTTTTCCACTTGGACTTTGCTCCCTTCACTGGTGCCTGTCCTGTCAGGAAGCATGGCCTTTCAGTCACCCATTTTTCCCATCCTAGGAAAAAAGTTGGGTGAGAAATAAATTCCAGACTCCAATTTCAGTGCCTTGAGAAGTCACTTGGTTCAAACTCTGCTCCAAACCCACGAGCCCATCTCCTTTGTATGTGAGGGCAGGCTGGAGTTTGGTGTGGCCCCGGGAAGATCCCGTTCTGGCGGGCGCCGTGACAATAAACACGTTAATTAAATTAATTAATTTAAAGGGGCAAAGGTTCAGTGGGCGGGTGGTGCTTTTGTATTTCCAAACCAGTTAACTCAGCTCAAATTCAACCCTGACCAAGACAGATCTGCTTTGACTAGCAAAACCCAGCACTCTGCAGAGCCTTAGCCGTGCTCTTTGCAGGACCCCGGCCCCCGCCAAGGCTCGGTGGCTGGGATGAGGCATAGCCTTGGGTTAACAGAAACCCAAGAAGATATCAAATTAGCTGGGGCTCTCTGTTCTTTTTGAAATCATCGGGAGAATTGTGATGTGCCAGGGTGCAGGGTGCTATTCTTCCTATCTCCTAGCTCCATTGTACGGGGGTGAACAAAGCCAAGAGGTGTAATTTAAAGGTGCTGTGACCTCCCATGAGCAGCTCTCCCCATTGTGCCGCCGGTTTTGTTTTCTGTACGTGGGTTTTTTTGGTTTTTTTTTGCCACTGAGATCTACTGATCATAAATATGCATGAATAAAAGAGCCAGGGGAGAGGAGGGGAGGGGGAAGGGGGCTCATAACCAGCTTGGATAAAGTCCTTTTCTGAAATTTCCACTCGCGGCTTCCTGACGTCGAGTGAAATACGGGACCACACCGCCGGATTAGCTCGGTCAGAGTTCCTATTTCCAATTGGAAAAAAGCAGACCCCTGGCATCATAACAATCATTATAATTATCACTTACAGAGGGGTCTTATCACATAACAGCTTCTTTTTATTCGGGATGGAGGGGGACCGAAAGGGGCTGGGGGAGATAATTCCAACCACAGGGGTTTGCGTCTTCATTCATCACTTTCCAAACAAGCCACTGGAAAATTGAAGTCCCTGAGCAATTTACAGATTACAGCTCTCTCCTGGTACAGGGACACGTGTGCTCACACACACGCACACTCTCTCCAGACACCAGACAGAAACCAGGTACACCTTGGGTGACCAACAGAAAGAAAAATACCATTCCCCCCGCCCTGCTTTTCTGCTCCAAACACGGGCAGAAACGGACGTAACCTTCCCTTTTAAGCCTAGCAACTCCAGCCTGGCCGCACAGCTCCTCCTGGATTAATCTTTCTTTTTTTTGGCTCAGTGAATTGTGGTCAAGGCCATTGTAACGTGAGTGCTGCCGGGGCGCGGATTGGCTGGAGGAGGCTCAGAGAGGCCCCTTTTCACAGGGGACTAATTGCTTTAGACCACCAGTATTTGGGAGCTACAGATGTCTTCCTTAATTTGCCTAGAGAGCACAATCGGCCCCATCTGTTGCATTTTTTTCCCCCCTCTGTCTCTCAAGTCGCCTTCTTCCCCCTGTCTGCAAAGGCCTAAATTGAAAACTCATCAAAAAGTAATACAAGAGCAGTTTGGCTGGGAAGCTGCTGCCGTGGGGCTTTGCCTTTAATAAAGGCCCCCCTGCTACTTTTACACATGGGCTGGGGAGCAGAGAAAGGAGGAGGAGGAAAGCAGAAACAACCTAGAAGAGGGGGGGAAAAGAAGAGGAAAAAAAAAAAAAAAGCTAAAAACTAACAGCCAGATGGGATATTTGGAGGCAGGATAATTTGATGTGTCATGGCTGGAGGAGAACAAGGGGCAGCCCCTTGTTTTCTGTGTGTACACACAACAAAATAGATGACTTCTGGAGATGGGAAGGGAGAGGAGCCGGGGGCCGGCTGGGGGTTCCACATCCCAGTGTTGCTGGTGGGGGGAGCGGTTGCTGCCCTGCGGTTGATGACTTCCCTGGTGCACACCTCCAGGAATGGAGGCAGATGGAGAAGGGTCAAAAGAAGGGAAGAGAGAAGTGAAAGGAGGTGAGACTTTGCCCTTCTGCCGTGCTGGGAAGTTGTCTTGGCCTGGAATTGTCTTGCACCATATATAGGACCTGGACTGGGGCTGCTGCTCTACACCATACCCATACCCAAGAAATCAGAAGAAAGTGTTGCTTTCTTCTGGCTGAATGAGTGTTTTGATTCCAGAGCATCTAATGGAGCTGGATCACCTCAGCCTTTCCTCATGCCAGCTCCAGGAGTGCACCACAGTTTCATCTCAAACTCAGCCCTGGGCAGAAAGAGACAACAAGCCCAAGAAATCTCCAGAAAATACACCTCATCTGTGTTCAGAATCCCTATCCCGGCCCAGCCTCAGCACACACAGATGATGAAAGGGTTGTAAAAACCCCCATTGTCCACCCACAAGTAGAAATGGCATTTCCTTATGGCAATTTTGGTGCTGTTGCTGCACGAGGAGATGGTGAAGGCAGCAGCCAACCCTGATGGCAGCTGTGGGCG
>VWZY01003058.1:0-54565 GCA_013399075.1 Chloroceryle aenea
TTTTTTCCTGTGTTCTTAACTGAAAATTTCTACAGTAACAATAAAAAGACAAATGCACTATAAAAGTGAGTGCATGTGCTGTGTATAGAGCAGTCAGGTAATCTAATTTTAAAACAGCAGATGGCTTAGCTCAGATTGTAGAGGTTTTAATCTATACTGAGTGGTTCTAGCAATAGATTTTATTAACCAGGTTGTATCATACGTGAACATGTGTCATGTTTGTTTGGAACTGACATCAGACTAAGAAACCATAGTTATCTGTCTCTTGGTGTTCTCTCCTTTTTTTTTCTTTTAGCCCAGCAACTTTCTTCCATTCCTTGGGGTCTTTCTTGTGCTCTAAATATACTGCCAAACATGCTGAATGATTCAGACTATCTCATCTCAACCCTAGCAGACAAATGGACTGTTGAAAAATCAACCTTTAAGAGCTGCTGTTGAGTATTTTCATGTTTCCATGTGTTCATTGGAACATGTCTCTGCACTCTCAGCTTATGATATGGCTACTTTTATAACTACAGGACAGAATCCTCCCCAGTGTGTTTCAGTACTGACATTTTCCCCACTTCCTATAGCTTCTGAGCATTTCTTCTGATCCTAATATATTTAAAATTCTCCTTTGTATCATCTTATCAACTGACCCTGGACAACTGCATATGTTCTTTTGTCTCTTTTATCAGTTTTCATAGCTTCTAATTTACATTAATCACTGCAAACATCCTCCTTTTCTTCTGAACTGGTTTATATTAATCTGTAATTAATTCTTGGGTTTTTCACATTCCTTCTAAATGAAGTTGGTTGAGTTTTTTGTGTTCCCCCCCTCCGTGTGGCTCCTTCTCAAGTTGCAAGATTGTGACCAGACGATATTTTAAAACTAGTTTCCAATTTTCATTTGCTGTTGTTTGTTGTAATTCTTTTATTCCAGCTGATCCGAGTCATCTGCTTTTGAAATGTCAGTAACTTGGAAGCTCATATTGCCATACAAAAACTTGCTCTTCCTCATTTGCCCATTTTGCCTAAATAGGTTACAACCAATTATTTGGATATCTCTGTTATGCAGATTTTCTTTTAAGAATGGCACTGAAATGTATTTTCCTCTTCTGAATGAGACGTTCTGCACTGATACAAGGGCAGCTGATGCTCTTCTCCCTTCACTCAGAAAAAGATCTGGTTCTGCTGTGTGCAGTGGTCAGTTCACTGCCAAATCAAAGCTCACTGGAAGTGCAGTCACAGCAAGAAATTGTGGATACCTCCAAAGCTTCCCAGGTGGAAATTCACCACAACCAAATTGATTCCCTTCTTATCTGGCATGTGGAGGCACAGGCAAATTCTTAAATTGAGATGCCAGCTCAACTTGGTTCAAATTTCAGCAGCAGCAGCAAAGGTATCTCCAAATCAAACCTTCTGAATCACCAGAAATTTTTTGAATATGCTCCTGCCAATGTCAGAATTTCAGTTTCTATTCCTGGAATTAGAACAATTACCTTCAGCAACCAGCTGTTAACTACCAGTAGGTTTAAATCATTAGTACGAGGGTCTGCATACCTACTGGATATTGGATATTGATACCTGAATATGGAACATTTGTCATCCAAATGACCAAAATAACTCCTGCTTCCAACTTGGGCAATTTATTCTGAGCTGGCAACACTCTCTACAGTGTATCCCCCATCCTGGCTCTGGGGTCTGTTCCACTGTGCCCTCCACCTCCTCTTCTCTCCTCCCTTGCACTTGAGCCAGGCACAAAGTTCTCTTTTCTTTATATGGTCAGTAACTGGGTTTTTTTCTTAGCCACTGAAACTTTTAACCAGCTGCGTAGCACTTGCCAGAAAAAGTTTGCTGCTTCAATTTATTTTCCTCCATCTCATATAGGGAAAAACGTAGTTTTGCTCTTCTTAAATTGGAAATGGCATTTCTTTCTTTTGTTCATCCTCACGTCCCCTCTGTATTTTTGAGCTTTAATGAACACAGTGTCTTTCTATTTCTGTCGGTCTCTAAGCATTTTCTTTATTATTAAAATTTTAGGAAAAATTTGTTTTGCTTTTTATAAAGGAGCTGGTCGAGTGGCATTTTGTCATGCAGCTGCACACTGATCATCAATGTTTAATTAAACCCTGTCATTGAAAGGTGATGTCCTTCTTAAGGAATGAATTTACCTTAGCAGGGAAAGTCTAGAGGGGCAGTTCTCTCCCTGTCACAGATCGACTTAAAAGACCAGAGAGACATGCAGGAAGGCAACTAACAGTTCTGTGCATATTTATGGACTTGTTGTGCATGTGGTAAGTACTCTCCTGACAGCTAGTGTTAAATCCAATCAATCATCACTTAAATACATCACTGTGTATATTCACCTCACTCCTTCATTAGCATTCATTAGCAATTAATCAACACAGCAGTAGTCTCTGGAAAGTTCAACAATCCATAAGGTACATTTACATTAAAGATGAGCAAGTGAACATTTGTTCCACTTCAGCTAAGTCTTGTGTATTGTCATTTCTTCAAGGAGTGAAAGACATCGATCGAGCAAATGATTGAGTGATTGATAGATATAGCATGCCATCTATTTCCTCTGATGAGCATTTTTCTTCATAGAGGACAGTAGTTTTACTCAGAAAAAAACCTTTCAGCCTCTAGTTTCATAGCATATT
The DNA here is from genome assembly GCA_013399075.1 of Chloroceryle aenea. Taxonomy (NCBI): domain Eukaryota; kingdom Metazoa; phylum Chordata; class Aves; order Coraciiformes; family Cerylidae; genus Chloroceryle; species Chloroceryle aenea. Next base: position 2,646 of record VWZY01003058.1, read on the forward strand.
TTTTCCTGTAGTGGTTAAAACTTATTCCTGCCTTAAATCCACTGACATTTCAGATAAACTGTGTTGCTGCAGCTCTTTTAGTTTGTGAAATAACACCGTGTTTGAAGGTGTGGAGGGCCAGACGTACCCTTTTAGCATCAGACATCAAATTAGATTTGTTTCACTGATTCACTTATTCAGCCAAAACAATTAATTAGCAGTATTTCCAAGGCAAAGTGGGAGGGAAAAAAAGAAAAAGTATATTAAGGGGTATAAGAAATGCAGCCTTACTTTTATGCCATATTACATTTAAGAAAGAATAAATCTTAGCACTTTCAGAGACCTTTACAACCCTGTGGAACATTAACTAAAGTTTAACTGAAGTTCTTATTCAGCCCTGAATATGATGTAAATATATATTGATGATGATACCTTTATACCTTAAGTATTCTTCAGACATTTTAGCAGTGAAATAATATGATCAGAATTAATCTGATGTTCTGATGTCCTGATGCATTTCAAAGTAAAGGTTTTTTTTCCTCAGATACATAAATTAATGGATAAGAGAATGACCACCATATACCCAATGAAACTGAAATATCTGCTTTAATAAAAATATTAGGTTGTTGAGACATTAAGTAGACTTATTTCTTTTGTAATCCCTTTGCTTTCACGGTGCTGCATTTAGCTGCTGTTACAGTGTTGTTAATCTGAGGACATACCCAATATCTAATACATATGCAGTGCTCTGTGAATATTGAAAGCTTTATTTTTAATGCACTGATTATAGATTAAGGTTGCCACTTTATCTGCTTTGATATAGCTTATTATTTGTTTCAGGATTTCTTTTTGATTAACCTCACATACAAATGCTATCTCTTTCCAAGCTCTGACTTGATATGTCTTTGGACTGGGTGTATGACACCAACCTCACTTTAGCATACCTCAGAATTGCTAAGCCATTTAGTAGCACAACTTCTCTCTAATTCTCTCTGTGTCAGCTCTCTTCTATTAGACACATTTTTCCTTTGTTTTAGTGTGCATCCTTGTTTCATTAAACCTTGTGCTATCCCAAGGCAAAAAAATTGCATAGGTTGGAAAAACCTTGAAGTGAAGTACTGTGAATATGCTTAAATGGTAATTTATGTGTCTTGGATGTGTAGGGCAGGTGTGTGACCAGTAGGATTTGGTTTCCATGTAGCAGAAATAGAGCTGCATGGTTTTAAATTAGAAAAGAGTGGATTTAGATTGGATGTTAGGAAGAGGTTCTTTACCATGAGGGTGGTAGAACACTTGATCAGGTTGCCCAGGGAGGTGGTTGAGGCCCCATCCCTGGAGATATTAAAAGAGGGGTTTGACAGAGCTCTGAGCACCCTGCTCTAGTTGAGGGTGTCCCTGCTTTCAGCAGGGGGGTTGGACTGGATGGCCTCTTGAGGTCCCTTCCAGCCCAGACATTTCTAGGATTCTAGGATTCTATTTAATTGCAGTTTCTGATGTTCCATTTCACTATGATTTGAAATGAACACTTCCCTAATCATCATCTTCACCTCCTTGCTTTATGCATAGATTCTGGAGGTTCACATCAGGGGAAAATCATGTGTTATGGGATGTCTGGTAGATAGCTGGATATCTGTAGAACCCTACTAGAAGTAAAGCCTTCTCTGCAAAAATAAGCTGAAATGATCAGTCAAAATTCTGCAGCATTTCAACACAATAAAATATTAAGCATAATTATCCCAAGGATTTTTAAATATAGCTAAGACTACTCACCCCCATCCTTCCTCTTTGCTTAATTAGTTTTCTCAGACACAGCTTGGCTGGATACACAGAGGTAGGTGTACCAGCAAGCTTTGCTAGACAGATAGTAAGAAAACAACAGTGTGGATTCCTTTATGGGTTTATCTGCCCACTTCTTCACTACCATCCTTAACAAAAGGTTCTGACCTAGCACAAAGATAACCATCACTCCTCTCTTTCCCCAGGCTGCCTGTCTTCTGTGCAGGAAAGGCAACATTTTACCTTTAGATTCACAAAGTGGTTCTTTAAACTTCTTTTTCTGTATGACTTTCATTTTTCTCCCTTTTAAAAACTATTCACCAAATGCACACATTTTACTTTAAATATAAGGACTGAAATTTGTTAAATTAAAACTTTCCTTTTGCAGAGGGAAACCCAGCAGTGATTTTCACTTTTTAAAGTCCTTTTCTATTTCTAGGAAACTTCAATGAACCATTTTATGGTATGATGATAGTGCAATGGGAAGAACTTGTATTGAAGATGATTAGACAACCACTAACATAAGGCACTACTGAATTTCTCAACCCTACGGGCAACAGAAATGGCAGAGCAGATTTTAGGGAAATTTTACACATTAGTATATAAACAGTCTGTCAAGAAATCACACCCTTCAGATGTCTGCCTCTGACAGTCTTCAAGACATTAAAAAAATCATAAATGTGATTTGCAATAGAGACATTTACTAGCCTTAATATACAGAGACTGTCATCACTAGGCAAATCCAGGAATGTCAAGTGAAGATTATTAGAGTCTGAAGTGCTGGTACAGCAGAATGGCACGTGTGGATGTATGTTACCCAAAAGATCACAAACTTCCCTGCTCAGTGACTGGTTTGATCTTTAGCCTCTTGTAGTGTGGCCCAACGTGCTTTGACAATGTGTAGACATAACTGTAAAAAGGAAAAGCAGAGGTCTATGAAAAGGGTCAGTAAAATAAGAAAACTGGAGCTTTGTGGAATTTAGCATGAATTATTAAAAAGAAGGAAACACTGTCAAGGAGAAGAAGCAGAACTGGAAGGAGGGCTGAGGGAGGGAGAAAAACAGGATGAAAATAAAAGATCTGAAGATGAATGAAGAGTATGGACTGCACTTGGAAAGGAACCAGGGAGTTTAGCTTCCACTGATCCGTGTCTCCATGGTTATTTGTACTTGGGTCAGTATGCCCAGGCAGTAGCTACCAGAGAGTGCACAGGGGTTTCAGTGAGCTGACAGTCTCAGTCCATCCAGACGTCTGTAGGCAGACATTTTTAATTACAAAGGTTCCAGGGTGAAACAAGAAGCCCCGTGGAGAAGGAGCCTATATCACATACCCTGATGCAGAGATGCTCTGTCTCTTGGCTGTGCAGTTGCACTGGTTGTCTTGGAATCGGTGTATCTGGGGCTGACTCTCAGGTCTCAGGAGTCAGTGTTATCAAACTGGTACCTTTCGGGTCATTACAGTCAATAATTCATTTTTTAAGTATCAAAAAGAAAAGAAAACAAAGTGAGATGATTAAAAAGCCAATTAGCAGATCAAAGTATAAGAAGCCAAGTCCTGGAGGGGAAAAAGAATGCATGTATGGTAATTTAGGCAGCAAGGAAAATAATTAGAATAGGATAGTGATAATGGGATAAGCTGGGGATCAAAAACTCTGGAGTTGATTAGGAAAAAAAAAAGGAAAAGAAAATTAAGGGAAATTTTAATGACTCTTTGCATAAAACAATTAACCATATAAATATTACGATGAAAGCTTGTCTAGAAAACACCCTGACCTCTTTGTAAGGAGAATGGTGATCCACAGTTCTTAAAAACCCCACTATTTTAACTCTTCTTCCCTGAAAAGTGTTCCTAAAAGCAAATAGCTTTTGGGATGGGGAGCTTGTTATGGCAGATGTAAGTGAAGCAGCCAATAAAGCTTAAAAATGCAAAGGCAGACGTTCCCATCCCATCCCATCCCATCTCTTGACCTTATCTTTTTAGGAATTTTACCTCCTGTTTCAGCAAAGGCCTCAGAGTTTTGCTGTTAAACTTTTAGTTCTGATTCACTCTCTAAACATTGTTTCCCTTGACTTCATTCCAAATTCTTTCCTCCTTTCCAGTTCTCACAGCTCTAGCTTTCTCTGATGAGGCTTGATCTTGGCCAAAATTTCTGTTGGCCTTTTCTCCCTGGGTTGTGAGCACACGCACCCCTCCCCCAGCCCCACGCCTGCCTGAACTCCTGATCTTATCCCTGCTGTTGTCCATTTGAGCAAAATATGCTATTCAGGGACTTAGTGCAGATGGGGCAAGAATGAGGGGAAACAGAGAACTTTCTTTTTTTTGTGGAGTTTCCAAAAAAGACCACCCTCGAGCTTTGGCTCCAAATGCTTCACAGCATTGTGAGTCCACAGATTTCTGTGTTCTCCTTCACAAAGTCCTGTGAGCCTTTAAACAAAAAGGCCCCTAACAGTTTGCTCCCCATGGCTCTGTCAAAGCAACAACATGCTTACATAAATATTGTTTGGCTCTAACCCTTTCCATGTGGCTTATACCACAGGAAGTTCACTTTCTTCTGAAGAGCTTGAACATGAGTGGGGGTAAGGATGAGTCTCAGTCCGTGAAGTACAAATTAGCCTTTTAGAGACAGCTGGGACTCAAGAAAAAATGAAGGCTTTGCAATTTAACAAGTAAGAACAGGAAGGAAGAGAGCTGTGGAATAAAATCAATCAATCAATAGATCAGAGCCATAGTTAGAAGAAAAAAACACCTTCTTTCTATTACCTAAGAACCTTCTTAAACAATTTTACCAAAGGAATTTTGTCACAAGACCAAAAATATGGTCATTAATGCCAGCACTTTATCTTGTCAACCATACACAAAAAGAAAGGACCTTCTCTGAAGGACAAGTGGTAAAGACCAAATAACATTCAACATGAGATTTCCCAGAATGAATAACATCACACAATACCTCTCTTGAGTTGCTGAATTCTCGACATTGCTTCAGTGATAAATATCAAAGATACTATACCTCTGTAATCTTCAGAACCTCAGGGTGGACACTCATGATTTCCTTGCAAGCAGACAGCACAAAGAAGAGGAACTGAGAAGTGATACACCCGCTTTTATTTAGAGTAGCTCTCACCTCCCTGATTGGTAACTCACTTCAGGGAATGGAAAGCTGCAGCTGGACCAGAAGGAGAAGATAAATACCTAGTTTCAGCTCAATTTCTTCCTGCCCTCACGAGGCACAGTAGCTGTGCTTGAGAAGATTGTGTCACTGACTCATAGCTTTCATTTCTCTCTGGAAATAACTCTCTTGTCTGTTCCTCTCCTTGTGGAGAGGACAAGAGGAGACATATTTCTGATTGCTAGCAGGGCAGGAAAGAAAAGATATCATCATATCTAGTCTCTCTTTTGTGATCTTCCTATTTACTCCAGGTTAAAATCCATTGTAATGCTCTTAAACAGCAATTAATGATGTTCTGAGTCAGTCAGTGGCTGTGGTGAGCCTGGAACATAACAGCAAACGATGTACAAACACTGGAGGTGGGAATTTCAAAGCTGGAAGGAAGGAGGCGGTCTTGTATCTGTCTGACTGATGTTCTCAACAGCCTTTGGCCCAACAAGACCTGGTACCTGTCAGCTACTCCAGTCACCTGAAAGCCCATTGCCCTTTTTCAGAGGAGAAATACAATATATGCTGGTAGCATGATTCATACACTCATATCACTCTCCACCATTCTTTACTATGGAATCTTTATTGGAAGCACACAGTAGGATGCTTCAGGGCTTTGTGTTGCTCGATTTAAGTATTTCTGTAGAAGATACATGGTTTCAGAGCTTGGAGAACTAAGTCTTGTTTTTCCACTCAATGAAACTTCAGACATTCTGCTGTTACATGATTCTAGTACATGTGCTCTGTAGTAGGTTTAACATACGTTAGGGGTGTTTCATAAGACTGAACAGTATTTTTTTTTCCAAGTAGTTTGAATTTATCTCAGTTCTAGCCATCTGTAAGCTAGATATTTAGTCTAACCCACATATCTAGACCCTTGTTATAATATGAGGAGAGAGCAAGGCATGTCCAAGGGTGATTCATCCTGCATATCTTATATCTCACTTACCAAAAATAGTTGTATGGAAGATCATGTACTTGGTAGTTGTATTCTATAGTAATGCTATTTCTGGGTAATGGAAAAAAATATGGAAACAGCATGACTACATGTTTTCTACTTCAAACAACTCCTTGTCATGGATCTCTACTTTTCTTCAGCAAATTTATGTGTGGAACATCAGTCCCTGGTCTTTCACTTTTTCTTTGTTCTGCGTGGCCAAGTCTCAACATTGTTCTTTGTGATATTTACCTTTTTGCTCTTTGTTTCCCCCCTTTTAGCTGTGCTTTCTCTTTATATTTATTTTTATTTTGTGGGCTTCTATTGTATTATAGAAATTACTTCAGTTATAATTAATGTCCTGTGTGTTTCCAGCCCTTTGAAAAATGTTTTAATATCCTGAAATAAATGCCACCTTTGCTTCACCTTTACATTGGCTTAGGTACATTTGACACCCTCCTTCTCCTGGGAATATTACTCTATGGTGGAGTTTTGCCCCTCTGAGATCAACTTGACTAGAATTTCTCTAGCTTTCTCAGGATGGTCCCTGAGGAGAAAATTAGGATCTTGTTTCCAACTGCACTTGATCAAATATAGCTTCTTTTTGGCAATTTGCAATGCTAACTTTCTTGCTTTAATTTTTTCTTTTGAAAAAATCTTGAAATCCACTAATGATGCATGAAAACTACTTGATGGTTCCAGAAAGTTCTGGCAGTTCATCTCGTCCCCTCCATAGGATTATGTTTCCTTCATACAGATTCTGTGATCCTGAGTTATTCCCTCCCTTCTCTCTTAGAGAAAATGGGTTGATGGGGATGTTGACCCCCCCCAGTTTTGTCTAACACAGCAGTTTGCGTGCGTTCAGTAAAAAGCTAGGAACTCAAACACTAGAAAAACAGGAGATACAGAGTTAAACTGAAAGCCCAGCTTTGAGATTTTTGCCTGCTGTAAGGGGTCTTTATTTGATTACTTTGTTTGTTTGCACATTTATTTTTGGAGAATGATGAGCTGTCCATTGTTTTACTTCATTATGTAAACTGAACTATTGTTGAAGAGCCCTAGAGTGTGGGATGGGCACTTACTTGGTTTCCTAAAAGAAAACAAAATTAATCAAACTGCAATTCTTTCTCCTTGGTTTATGGCTTAAAAGATAGCGCATTTTTATTGTTATGCATTCTCTAGTAATTATTACCACTTGTAGTATACTGCAAACTAGAAAGCCTCCCTTTAACAGAGCAGAGATGTTCAGTTCATGTTCCTCAGCAATGATACCTCTCTGCTGTAACAAGGTTGTGATCTAAGTGCCCTTGGCGTCACTCACAAACACATCACAAACTATACCATAAAAGTAGAGCAGCATGATTCAGCTTTGCTTAAGAGCAGCAAGACAAGCATTAACATCTTGCTTTGTTTTGCAGCCCCAGATACATTAGGCTGTGTTAAAATTCACATTGCTTGAACCTAGCTCACCAACTGGTCTGGGTCGGTCTGTATGTCTGATTACTGCATTGGAAGAGCCTGTGGAAACTCTGTTAGAGGCTGAGAAACAGCATTCACTTTGCTTTATGGAGCCATAGAAAATGATTGATTTTCCCAGGACCTTTCAGGCTGTGGTACTGGAAATCACAGCTCCCAGGACTGGCCCTGCATTTGCCCACCAGTATGGTTCAGCTAAACACACCACTGTTTTCCCCCTGTGGTTTCTGAAATCCTTAATGGTAACCTGGTTTAGGTTTTCATCTCAGTTTCAGCTAATACTGATTTTCTGTGCAGTTATTCTTTGTATTTATGTCTTGTAGAGAAACAAACTTGTCATGGTTTAGTGTCAGGGCAGCCTGCTAGGCCTATAACAGACTCTCTCTGTTACTCTTTCCCTCCCAAAGGGGAATAGAAAGGGAATAAAGGAGACACACTCAGCCATTAAACAAGGAAACAGTTTGAATGAAAATAATAATAAAACATGGAATATGTACAAATATATACAAAACCAGTATCGACCCAAATCCTTCCCCACACACCCTGATGGCATTTATGTCACTGTCACCACTGGTGCTGTGGAGCAGGCACTGGGAGAGTCCCAAACTGGGCCCAGCAGGCACTGGGAGAGGCCCAGACTGGGCCCAGCAGGCACTGGGAGAATCCCAGGCTGGGCCCAGCAGGCACTGGGAGAGTCCCAGACTGGGCCCAGCAGCTCCTGGGTTCAGGAGCTGGATTCTGGTTCTGGGTTCAGGAACACACAGATCAGGATCAAAGGCAGGATGGACAGAGGCCTCCTGGGATGCTGGCCAGGGAAGAAATGAGGAAGAAGATGGAAAAGCCAAGCTAAGAAAGTGCTTGACCCTCGTGATCAGCTTTATTCTGAATAGGCCATATCTGGTCTGGGATCCCTCGCTGGTCAGCTTGGGGTCACCTGCCCTGTCCACTCCTTCCTGCAGCTGCCATCGTTTATTTTCTGCACCCCCAATGTGGTTCACAAGACCCAGCAGTGGCCTTGGTCTGCACCCCAACCCTTGGTAGTGACTCTGCCCATAGGGTGTTGTCACTGCCAGCAGCAGCCACTGCCTCTGCCAACAGCTGCAGATGTCAGACTGCAGGGAGTGAGAAGAACTGAGCTGAAAAGGAAAATCACTGAACAGAATTAGTTCTGTTCTTGCTCAAACCAGGACAATATTGAAAACAAAAGTCCTTAAATTCCTACTTGAAAATGTGATTGGGCAGATTTAACACCAAAAGGCAAAACTTACCCGCACTTAGAAGTGTTTTGTACTGAGTTTTGTACAAGGTTTGGGATCAAAGAACATAAGGAAGAGAGAGACAGCTTTCAAAAATAGGTGTAACTTCAAGGTCCAAGTATGTAAATAATTAGCCACATAGTTTGCAAGGATAATGTTAAAACTGCATGTGGTTTTGAAGGCAACTTTGGGTGAAAGTGGAACAGTCTGATTCAAACCCCTAGAGAGAAAGAAAACCTAAAAATGCTTGATTCAGGCCCCTTACCCACTCACTATGAAATAACTAAAATTTATGTGAGGTCAAATTCACTGTTTCTATATCTAATATTACTCCCTTGAGCTGCAATAAAGGATTGCATACAACTGCTCATATACTGAAACACATGACACTCTCTTTGTAAAATCAGTGCTTATGAAAGTTTTAGTATATTTATTATATAAAAATTTAAAATCAAGACTTTTAATATATTGCTCTGAAATATATGAGCTTTTACTATCATTAAAATATCTTTGCAAGTGGAAGATTCTTTGAAGAATTGCTATTTTTATTACCAAACTCCTAGTTTATTTTCCTTATTTTCTACCAGATGATAAATATCTGTTGGCTTCCTTTATTTTTCTTGAGTATACTGCTTTTGTCTTTCCAGTCTTGTGCCGTGTAATAACAATGTGAATGCCAAATAGATGCCTAAAATTTAAGCATGTACAATTTGCTTACACTTTTCAAATTGTTCTTAAAAGGACTAGTAATTGTGAGATAGTACAAGGAGTATATTATTACAGATAAGTGTGTTAATATATACTTATTTCAGATAGATCTTTGTAAAATGGAAGATTCAGAAAAAAATCTCAATAGACCTATTCTAGAAAGACCCTATTTTTTCAAACCTATAAAAACGGTTCATTTGTTCTGGTCAAGACAGATAGCAGATCATGGATTACCTGATAAGTCCACAAACCTACCTTTTAAAGACTCCAGCAACTTCTGATCAGTCTTGCACATGACACCACACATAGAAGGATATTCTGTGTTTCACTGAAATAACCTGTTATAATTATAGTGAAGGGTTTGTTTCATGAAGACATTGAATTCATTGAAGTCCTAAGTACTCTTTTCTTATCCTGAAAAGGGATTCTGAAATGTCTGAATCTTTTAAAAATTGCTTTATTTTATCCCATATCCTTCATGTACATGGGAGTGAGCTCCGTATTTCTAAGAAATTGCTTAGCTTGATTAATTTGTTTTACTCTTTGGCCTTTTTATAAGTTACAGTGACTGAATTACTGAAAAATCCATTCTAAATTATACCCAATTCATGCCATTTAGTCTTTCAGTCTTCTGATATTTTTACTTTATTATCAAAACGTGATTTATTTCATCTAGTCTCATTCTAGTGATATTTTCATGCTTTCTTAGGTAAAACCAAGCTAAACCTCTCCCTTGTATTGAAATACATGTGCATTTAGAAAGCAGTTTCCTGGCGTTCCTGCTCATCTTATGGGTTTTCTTCTTTAAGAAGAGAACTGAGACATTTTTATTGAAGTTTTCTTTTTTTTTTTCCCTCTGAAAAATTGATTTTAATGTGGACTCCTACTTAAAAATCAATGACACAACCTGACTCAGTATTTGACACTATTCTCAAAGGAGTGAATTTCATAAGCTTAGAATCTGAAGACATGTTATACAAAAGGCAAAAATTCTCCCCTGGAGTAAAATGTCAACTCAGTTATACTGCATCTTAACAAATCAGTGTAATTATCATTGTTCCACTAACGAAGGTGCTTATAACCAAGTAAATCTATATACATATTTAAGTGTGTGTATTTGGAAAGAATACATATCAAAACCCCAAAAAAGTTAGGTTATGAGTGAGTTCTATATTTGTTTACACTTTAGACTCAATTTATCTGTGATCTGTCACTCCCTACTGTTGTTTTATGGTGATACCAGAAATATTTGGACGTTCACAAAAGAGACAGATAACCTACAATTAACTAAAAATACAATTTAATTAAGAATACAGAGAAGATTAAATAGGTGGCCTGATATGGAAATGTCGAGGAGACAAGTTTTCAGTTCCCTGGGATCCTGGATCCATCTTCAAATAGGGGTAGCTGGAGTAGGAAAGAAAGAGGAAAAGGGAAATAGCCTAACAAGGTTTATGATGAACTTTGATCGATTTATAGAAAATATCATGCGATGACTCTGAAAGTTCCTTTCCATTTTACATTTCTATATCTTTCCCTGAGGCCTGCACAAGAACAACGACATTTAAATGACATTTAAGGCATCTCAGTGATATTTAGAAGTATGAAATTTAAAAGGAATAAAAGCTAATATTTTTCTATCTTGTGTGTATTTGGCTTCAAGGAACTGGTGCCAATGTTTTGCCAAAAAAAGTTTTATGCCAAAAATATAGGTGATCTGAAACATGAGTTGGGTCTTCAGATGCATTGTAAATTTTTTCTTACATCTTGGAGCAGACAGCATGCCTTGCTTGTAAGAGTTTAAATCAGTATCATGGTTTTTACACTTTATCTGAGGTAGCTTCTTAAAAGCTACCACCAGAATAAATTATTTGACTAAAAATTGTGAGGGAGACAACATTAATGAATAGGAGGAGAAGCATCCAGCTAATACCATCTATACTTCATGGAATGCATGGAATTTCCATGTTCTAGTGTCCTCTCCCTGAATCCAGTTGCTAGTCAGGTCACTTCAGAATGCTTTGACCATTTTGTCTTTTTATAAAACAAGGAAAATTTTATTTTCTTCCTTCGAGAAGCATTTTGAGATTGAATCAAGTTATGCTTCTGAAGTGATTCATGATATTCAAGTGAAAGTTAGAACATGAAAATGCATGATGTATTTAAACAGAAGGTGATAAATAGATATCAAGTCAAAAATAACACCCTGCTTATATTTTATTGTTATTATTTACATCAGTGTTTTGAAAATGTGATTTAAAATATTTATGAGATACAGGAAATGTAGTTCTCCAGACCAAAAAAAAAAAGACAATGAAAACTTAAAACAAATGACAGAGCCATGATGACAAATGAGGAAAAATACAAGAAAAGCATCATTTATGAGCTAACAGAAGACTGAATCACTGTAGCGCATATAAATATGGTGCAACAGTGATTTTGATGACTCTTTATCACAACTCTGTGATATGAAGTATGAAATAAAATAAAAAAGGACATGAGACCAAAGATAAGTCAGTTTACATTATGATATTAATGAAGAATAAGGAACAGCATGGAAACAGACAAATCTTACAGGATAGGAAAATGACAACTTTGGGCTCATCTTTAATAACCTGAAAGATTTATCACTCTCTTTGCCTGATGAAGCTGTAGGCAATGTTTCTGTCATCTGTCTGGCACCTCGAGTTATTATACAAAGAAAAGGCAGCAAATATGCAGCAAAGACAGAACTGAAGAGGGGACTGAAGAGAAAATATCCCTGAGATGACCACTGTGACCATATTAGTTCAAATATGCCAGTCCTCATATTTTGTGGACTCTTTACTCAGAGCTTATGTGGAGTTATCTAAAATAAGCACATGGATTTTCAAACACTGATAATAGGCACCTTCCCTCAACAGAAGCTCATTCCCAAGGCTCTGTCAACACTTCTTTTCTGATGAGTAATGAACAAGCGCACTCCTTGTTACTGTACAAGCAGCACCCATTTTCTTGAGTTGCAACAGTGATTTCAGGTGGTAGTTCAGACTCAGGCTGTATGTGCAGATACAAATGACTGTCGTGGGAGCATTTCTCCAAAGCCTGTCTATTGAAGGATCTTCTTTTTATTCTTCTCATGATCTTTTTTTTTCCATTCCCTTGTGATGATGACCTGAATGTGATCAGAAGACAGCTACCATGCAGGGTAATATTTACTCAGAATAGGAATACTATTACTTAATCTCTTTTTCCATGTCAAATGATACAGGCTTGGCAGTTCTACACCACCAGCCTCAGTGCATCAGAAAAATATTCAGATTTTTTCCTCAGATTTCTGAAGTTCTATTTCCTTATTGATTAATCTACCTCCTTTTAAAATGTTTCTTTGTTTGTTAGTTTGTCTTTTCCCAAAGATTCCAAATTCATGACTTCTGGAGGTTCTGGGGACAGTCAAGAGCTTGGCAGACATCACCAGGTCCAGAACAGGCACTTGATTACACCATTCAGGTTACCTTGCTTAACTGTGAGCTTCATAGACACGTGTGTTCACCTATGGCCCCTGTGCTCAGTTCCAACCATCTCCTGCCATGGATTGTTTCTTTTTGCTTTGGAGCTAGTTCCAACATCTATGCCAACATACGAACACATATAATAGTGTCCATAGATGTCCTGTCACCAGATGCTCAAAATTAGTCTTCAAACACCAGTCTACAATCTCTGAGGTACATCAGAGGTACTCGAAGACAGAGAGAAGGTAAAGATGGACAGACTGCCCAGGGACTCTGTGAAATCCGTGTTACTGGAGAACTTAAAGATAGGACTGGACAAGGCCCTAGGGAATCAGGTCCAGCTATGAGCAGGAGGTAGGACATGGTGACCACCAGAGGTGGCCACAGATCTCTATCCCACTGTAAGGCCAATGCCCAGCTTTTGAACACAGGCAACCAAGAGTTTCCATTGCTGCCTCTCTGTTCAGCTGTGATAATCTTAGAAATGTAGTGGCAGTGCTTTGTGTCACATCAGCAGGGTCCCACCCTGTCTCCTTGTAGAGATCCACCCAACCCAAGAGCAAGAAAGCATGAAGTTGTACAGAAATCTGTTGCCAGAACAGAAAACCACACCAAACCACTATTTTTGTCTCCCCCTGGAAACAAATCTGTGCTGTTCTGCTGAGTTTGATTTTGATGGGAACTCAAACTGAGCTGGAACAGCTTTGGCCCCAGCTAAATGGGGAAACATCTGGTCCCAGTCCCTGTCCGCAGGGCTGAAGAAACATAAAGACTTCCAGAACACTTCGAAACAACAGGTTATTAAATGGATCCTTTCTGATATGCTTGCTCAGTAATCCACACATGGATAAAAAGAGGTTTGTGGGAGTCACTACAAGCATAACTTGATTGACTGTCTGTGATTGCTGTAGCGCACAAAAAAGGATCTTTTTTCACTTAAAAATCCCCCTCGTGCTACTTTTTGAAAATCTTCCTTTGCACTGCTTACCTACTGCAATTTATGTTCTCAGAGAGCATAGAGGAGCTCGTATTTGATGCATCCTTTCATTCACATCTGCCTCTCCCCTTGCTCCATGGCCCCCTTTCCTAAAACTGCAACTGGAATCATTTCCTTTATTCTAAGATAAAATTATTTATAATCAATTAATAAGCATTGCTGAGGTTTTTGTTTGACTGAAGCATCATTTCCTATTCAATTTTTGCATCTGAACTATTCAGCCTTGCCTTTTGGTTGTCTCTGAAAATACTCTTGAGAAGCCACGCTTCTCAGCCAAGAAGCAGCCAACAGCAAAGCATGTGCATTTATAAAAAGACTATCACTTTTGTGCTAACTTTGATTGCCAGTTTCTACACTTAAAATGAAGATGAAGCCGGTGGTAAAGCCACACTGCTAGATATCTGAATTCATTACACTGAATTATATGATTTTTCTTTCTTTCCTTCAATTCCCTCAAGTGGCATAGATTAATTTATAGACTGTATGTGTTTTTAACATCTGCAAAGTTCTCATGTGGATTGATGTGCTGAGAATAAAACTTGCAGCAGCCATTGTGAGGGTAGTGCAAACATTATTCCCCTGATGATTTTTGCACACCCATATTTTTGAATGGCATTTGGGGAGGTGGGAGTGCAATAGGGCTAATTAGAGAAGTTACTTTACTGAGACAGTAGGAGATGTATAACTGCACAGGCCACAAAGCATAAGAAGTTGTGTTGAATGTGAGGATTTCTTTTCCAAAGAGATTTGTGTGGAGACATTTTGAATCCACACAATTTTCCCTCCACAGTAAATGACTTGGAATACTTACTCCTCTAGGAACCTGATTTACATTAGCAATTGGCTACTTAGAGGCACAAGCACTGCGATTTGTGTCCAAAAGTTGGTTTTGTACACAGATTTTCCTTGTTAAAATGGAGTTAAATGTTTTGGATATTTTTTTTCCTAAAATGCCTATAACCAAAATCCACTGTTTTCAAAAACATATTTAATACACCCTAGTCTGGTCACTCCATCGTTTCTTGGAATCTTTAAACAAACTGGGAGCAAGGTAATAGTTTATTCTTTTCATCCTTTGATCACCTGTCAAAATGACAGCAACATCAACCTGTGTAATGATTTCTGGCTATCACTGACTTAACCAGAAACAAACACCATATTCTGCAGGTCACATTACAATTTAACTTCTCATTCCTCACATTCCCCAATCTATTTTTCAGATGGTTAAAATTAGAAAGAGCATGTTCTCTATAGAAGATGTTTCTGTAGAGTTCAAAGAGAAGCCTTTAAAAAATTGGTAGTGAATCACAGAATAATTGAGGTTGGAAGGCACCTCTGGAGGTCGTCTTGTCCCATCTCCTTCTCAAAGCAGGGCTGACATCAAAGTTAGGTCAGTTTGCTCAGGACACTGTCTGGTCAAGTTTTTAAAGTCTCCAAGGACATCTCCACAACCTGTCTGGACAGCCCATCCCTTTGCTCAACCCCTCTTTTTATGGAAAGCTTTTTTCCTATATCCAGATGGTAATTTCCCTGCCAAAAAAGTGTGACTGCTGCTTCTTGCCTTTCACTGTGCACCCCTGAGAAAAGTCTGGCTTCATCTTCTCAGTAAACAGCCATTAGGTAGTGGAAGACAATAATTAGATCCATCCTTTGCTTTGTCTTTGCTAGACTAAACAAATCCTCAGTCTCTCCTCAGACACCATGTGCTCCAGCCCCCAGTCATCCTAGAGACACTAATTCACTCACTTCAGCCTATTGACATTTCTTGGACTAAGAGGTTCCAAACTGGATGGGGTCCTTCTTGCAAGTGCTGAACAGAGGGGGACCATCATTCCTCTTGCTAATACAGCCCAGGATGTGGTATTCAACCTGTTGCTCACCAAAACCAGTAGTTCTTTCTCTGCAGAGCTGTTGCCTAACCATGCAGCCCCCAACCCGGGGTTATTCCAGCCCAGGAGAATGTCTTTGCCTTTGGTTTTGTTGAAGTTAGGCTCCTCATCACCCACAGATTCAGTGCATTTTTAACTCTTGCCCAGTTTGAGGTCAGCCACAAACTCAATGGATGTCATCTGAGGAACAGAAAAAGGTATTGGAACAAAACCAATCCCTGTGTTAAATTCCATGGCAAGTGCCTGCATGTTAGGCTCTGACCTGTTGGTAAAGATACCGTGTGTCCCCAGTAACTTTTGTCCCTTGAAGAGGGTCTGTTGGAAAGACACACCAAAGCCCTGCCTGTGACACCAGTTACCTTTTCTCCTACCCAGGTACTTCCCTTTGACTGACATGACCGTTCAGGTCCTTGTTCCTGCCTTCTTCACTCCTCTAGAGACCTGTAGCCAACAAGAGTGTCTCCCTTGACAGTAGTCCTTAATTCTGAATCACTTAGAACCTGTAATTTTGCTCTGGAGACTCCAGCTCATCTTAGATTGTGTCAATGGCAGTAAAAGACTCATCATTTGTGATTTTTCTCTCATTTCTAACAGTAGTTTTAACACACTCAGATGCTGTCTTAAGAGAAACTAGGTAGTGTAATATTTGCTTCTACTTATGCAGCTCAGTAAAGTACAAAATGCATATTATTTTATTAAGGGTGAAATGTCTTTCCTATTCATTCTAACTGCTGTGTATTTCACCCATAGTTCAATAACATTAGTACCTAAAAGAAGTAATTAGATAGAAGAATGTTTCATTATAACTATATAACGCCAAGGAAAATTCCTTTTCATGATCAGAAGCTTCATGTGAAAAAGAAATCACTGGGTTGTTGGGCAGACTGCTTTGTTTAAACCAGGCAGGCACCAACTGCTCTGCTGGGCCCAGCACTGAGGATCATTCTGAAAGGACCAGGTCTGCCCTGACAGAAGAAATGGGGCTTTGCTGACATGTGGGGTTATTTGTGGCTAGATTAGACCCTTTGGATTCGTCCCACCCCTAGATTCCCAAAGTCACACAGGGATCCTGTTCGAGCACTTCTTCAATTACTTTCTGTAGCTGTAAATGACAGTTGAACTACAGCATGTTCCTCTCGAGAGATCTGACTTAAATTACATTCATACATCATACATCAGCTCTTCAGTTTAGCTCAAGATTTAAAATCTACACCAGCAATCATGTCATTTTACCAAATCAAATTATATTCCCGAGATTTGGAGCAAGGCACAGTTTGAGACTCATGCAAAATGAAAAACAAAACAATAAAAATATCAGACTGTAAATGTGACTTTCTGTGGTTAAAATAAATTCCCTAAAAAGCTTCAATAAATAAATACTATGTAACTAGCAGTCTGAATGGATATAGGAGAAGGTATGCTCCCATATTGAACTCAAGAGCTTAATTTATCTCATTATTCAGAATATAAGCTTTTAAAATGAGTTCTGGAAGTCTCATTTAGACTGTTCCCATACAAATATTTTTTTTCTCTTTCCAAGCCACTCAGCCTTCCCTTTTTTCCCTCTTCTATCTTCATTTAACATACCATATTAATTCTACTCTCAATCTTTCAAGTAACGGTATGTATTAAATAATTATCTGAGAGTCTTTGTGCTGCCCTTAAAAATATTCATACTTCCCATCTGTGCTTTAATCACTTCTCTTGCCTTACTGTGGCTATTGCAATCCTGCCAGTATGTTCCATGCTACATGGATATGGTTGGGCATGGGGTAATTTGATGATGGATAAGGATCAATAGAATTACTTCTGCTACTACAAGAAATAAAGCAATTGAAAACTTGTATATACACGTTGATCCTGAGTGGAGATACCTAGGCTGAGTGAGGTTGTTGGGGGTGCCATAGGGGATCTTACCACAAATGCAGTGAACAGGCTGTAACTGGAACTCAGCAGGCTGTATTTTTCTGAAACACTGCTCTGAAATCACAGAAAACTTAATTCAGTTTGTGTACAACCTCTTCTCTGTGTTGTACTGGGGTGTAGGTGCCCTTGGACCATACAAAAACTGGACTGACAAAAGCTTAGCCTTGAAGCCTTTTGCTTGGCCCTTGTGGAGATTCTACTTTAAAAAAACTCTACTTAAAATTGCTATTAAATGGAAAAAAATATACATTTATGGCCAGTGGAACCTAATAGTAGGGGTGGATGCCCAGAGCTTGTCTGTACCTTCAGACAGCAGAGTGAAGACAGCTCATGTGGGGAGTCCATCACATTGTCTAACCACTGCCTTCTGTTTCAGCAGAAACTCCTGTATCACAGACACCACGTATTTGAATCAGCACTGCTGCGCTGGGGGAAGCCAAGTGTCACAGCTGAGTGGAGAACAAGAACACACAGGCTTCTCTTCAAGAAGGCACATGGACCAAGGTCGTGTAGCTACAGCAGAGGGATGGTGCATGTTGCCATCCACCACTGAACAGCATCAGTGGTGCTCGTTCTGGGGCTGAACTCTCTCCTCTGGGCTCTCTGCTAAGACCTTGGATAAACAGGAAGAAAAGGGATACCCCTTCCAGCTAGACAGTTGAGAGCCAAACCTTCTGAGCAAACCTCAAGGTGGANCCAGTGCTCTTAGGTAGCTGTTCTTAGGTAGAAGCTGTTTACCATAGTATATGCCCTTTTTTTTTCATCAGAGACATCTGCAACGATGAACAGATACTGAGATGCAGTGATTCATTCAAGGTAGACCAGGGACATACATCTTTTGTGTTTCCTCATCTACACTGCTTTACGGGCTGTACATTTCCTGCCTTTCTCTTTCCTTGTTTGGTCTCCCACCATTTACATGGCACTGTAGGCAATGTGCCAGACTGGCACTTAAAACATGAAATATCAGGAAAGGGGAAAGAGAGACACAAATAAAAGGTAGGCCTGCAGCACTCACATCTCTGTGTCCTTTCCTGACAAGCAGCACTTCCATTTGTGTTGGGGTGCCAGTTCTATCAAACTTCTGTCTTGTATCAATTTTTAGCAGCATGGATAATTTATTGCATCTAGGATGATAGAAAACCAGCTTTATACATCATTCAGCTTGGAAAAGATGTGTAGCTTCAGTTCCTTAATGGTGTCATTTTGGCTGAATGCTATTAACAGATTACCCCTGCCTAGGGCAGTGGAGCATGTGCAGCAGAAAGATAACCTTGTGTTCGTAATTTAATATTAACTGTTTTCTCCATAGTACCTCTTTCCAGTACATTAACAACAAACCAATATGGCCTTGTCCCCTGCGGTCGTATTCTTCAGCAAAAAATGGATTACATGATAGCAAGTTCCTGAAGATTTCCAATGAAGTATTACAAATCACTCAACGCCTGCTCTGCAGAAATGAAAAATAAACAGGCTTAGATTCAATCAAATTTAATTCCTCCAATTTAGCTTTACCGCACTTCAAAGGGTGCTCTTATTAATGTCTTGGTGAAAAAATGTAACAGTAATTTTTCCCCCTTCTTATACTGAAAGCCTCCAGTTGTGTTCAACATATAGTGAGATCAAGAAAATGTTTGGGGTTTTTTTTTTTTCCTTCCCTGAATACTCTGACACAGTTTGATATAAAAGTGTAAGCCATTTACAGAAAACTCTTTATGGAATTTTTATCCTATTCCATTCCCGGGAGCTAAATTTATATCCTGCATTAGCTATCATAGCACTAGAGTATTAGTCTTCTTGCAAGCAGTTCAGGGCAGTCTGAGGGCCCTATCACTCTCTACCACTCACATACACAGGCATTATGGGTTTATCTCATCTTCTGCAGCAAGTGCTAGACCCAATTCATTCCTTTAGGCTACTTTACTAATAACCTATTCCTTATCAGGGCCTCTCCACCTCAGCTTGTGATCAAAGACCCAATTAATGGAATGGAGAAAGGTGAAGCATTCAAATAATGGAGACAGCTGTTTTTCTCTGTTAGAGAAAATCCATTTGTATTGTTATCGCAAGCTCCAAGTTCTGCAGCTCCTGTTTAATTCAGTCTCCCTCTATTTCTGCTGATGATAAAAAAGTCACAATGAACTCAGAAGAGAATGGCAGAAATATCACCATGTTTCAACTCAGCCTGGGTGTTATCAACTTGAAAGTGAAAATACAAGCAGATAAGGAGAGGAAATGTCCAACAAAGACCATATCAAATTTTCAAAAAATGTACTTTCATGCTGCATTCTTTGGTCACCTTTCTGAATGTTTTCCAGATCCTGAAATACACTCCCTATGTCAGCTGCCTGAATCAGAGGAGCAGAAGGTGATAATATCATGGATTGCACCTCAATTGAAAAGTAATTAAAGAGGGAAAGTAACCATAATTGGCTGGCATGAACACTGTCAGTGAACTGCAGCTTCTCCCGAGCCTTGGTGTCTGGGAGCCCGCAGCTCAGCTGGGTGTTTGCATTGCCACCACTGGTGGATGATGTTAAGTTTCTCCATCTGATACCAAAGGGGTTGTGCCATGCTCAAGTCTGCTGTTAAAACAGCCTCCTTAATGGGCTCCCAGGTGTAAAGCTGCCCAGACTGCAGCAAATGAAATCCTACCCACTCTACATGACAGCAGCGCGTTGCATAAACACGCAAAGGCCACATCACCATTCTCTTCCTCACCCCTTTGTAATCATGTTGTCACACTGTCATGTACAGGAATAAACACGGGCAGAACACTGTGATTACACTTGATTGAACTACATTAAGACTTGCAGGTTTAAAGTACAGTGGTGAAACCCAATTATGCCTTCTTATAAAGGATGCTATGCAAAGAGAAGGAGGAGGATTCATCAGCCAGGTTGGTTCTGTATGTGTGAGTGTGAGTGTGCAAGGCAGGACCCTGCTGCCCTTTGCAGAAGTCGTTGCTGTTTTTCTTACAGGCAAAGGAAGTGTCATTTAGAGATTTTGAGACTATTCAAAGGGGGATGGTTTGGAGTTTTTCTGATCGCTTGGGAAAACTTTGGATCTGGTGCTTAAGAAGCAAGGGCTGAAAAATCCTGCATTTCAGTTCTCTGCTGAGTGTGGACAACGAGCACGAGAAACAGGCACAAAGCTACAGTGCATGCAATGAGTTAAGACAGCAAAGCTTTTCCCAGGCTGATTGTTCACCGGGGATCACAGAATCTGTGTTAGGCTGAATAAGGAGAGATGCATTATGCATTTGCATGTATGATGAACGTTTAAAAGAGGACTGTGTGGAAACAAAGAATAATTCATCATAAACACGGAATGGCAAACATTTCAGACCCAGCTGTAGTTTTAGAATCTTCACAGACACCAAACATCACCATTTGAACATAGAAGTTTCACATGTGATATTTAGCAGGCCAGCTGAATAATATTATTTGTTTGTACATTAGGAGTTTCCTCATCCTCCCACTCTGTTATTAAACCCATATTCAACAAAGAAAGAAAATAGAGATGCACTCAAAACAGTATCATGCACAAAATCTATGACTATCAATAATTTCCCATTGGAATACTAAAATGTATGGATTCAAATGTAATTTTATGCATGTCTGTGAAATGGAAAACACAAAGAATGCTGAAAACCAAATTTAGGGTCTTTCAACAGCAATAAATTCATAATTCTGCTCCACCTGTAGTCCTTGCTGAGATAATGTACCAAAAGGGAATGCAGCTGTAAACTCTGGGGTTTTTTTTCCCCTACTTCAGCAGTCTCTGTACAATGAAACCAGTCTTGAGGAATTATTCAAGGTTCTGAGAAAACTCTTAATGAAGGTACACTTCTAATAAATGCAAACCAGAATCATATTTAATATGTACTGGGCAAGCTTAGGGTGGTCTTGTAAGAGGTGAAGTGACTTAAGGGTGGTCTCTTGCTTTGGTCTCTGGGTAATAAAACACTAATGACAACCCCCTTGTGCTGAATGGCACGACTGTAAACTCAAATTAGGCAACCTGCCTGTAGCTCCCACCCCAGCTCCCTGACACTAAATAAGCAATAAGCCTGGTGAAGGGACAATCCTAGCAAAACAGTCTGAGGGGAGCAAAAGATCTGAATAATTTTCCAGTAGCCAAATATTCCGAGTACTGGTTTCAGCGAGGAGGGTGAGTGGGATGATCTGGTTCTTACCAAAGGTCAGAAGAAAAGTGAATAAATGCTCCTGCACTCTCAGACTTCACCTGTGAGCTTCTGAAAGCATACATCTCATGACAGCATAAGAGTTTCCAGGGTGAAATTTTCTCCCTACCTCAAATACCTATAAATATTTGAGCATTCTTAATACCCTTTTTTTTTTAGTTTGGTCTAAGGATTGTACTATCCAGGCAATTTCTTTAAAGAGCTCTTAACAGAGAATAGTAATTAAATTTTATGCTGGCCAGTAAATCTTCATGTACCTGTCTTTACTCTGACCTTTTTTCTTTGTGCTACAATGGCATTGCATGAGAGTGAACTGTGGCTTGGGCTTGCCCAATTTAGAAGGAATTCCAATCCCTTCTTCTGGCATTGCTCAGACAGGCTGAGCTGAAGGATTGCTACACTCAGATGTACCAGATAAATAAAGATGCTCTCTCTCTTCCGAGGGAGTCTGGAAATAATGCATCCAAGTTAATGGAGTTACTCTAATACACAACTAATAGCAAGAAAAGACATAAGCCTGGGGTTATACTCAGATTGGGCAGCCTATCAACCAAATTAAAACCTTCATGAAAACTTCTGATGGGAATTTATTTTCCAAATGCCCATTTGCAATTTTATAGCAACAACTTTGCCTGGCTCTGGCTCTCATTTCCATTCCTGCAGCTGCAGCAGTCTCTATGTACTTACAGCAGAGAGAACAATGTGACCTTTGTCTTTCCAAGAATTTGGCCAAGAAGGTTGTGCAGCTGCAAATGGATACAGGTGCTGGGGCCAGCAGCCAGGAGCAACTTGGACATCACTGGAAGTGGCAGCCTTCACACCTGGGCAGCTGAGCTCTTGGGGTGTCTGTGGCAAAGCAAAAATTCACAGCCACCACCCTGCTGCCACCACTCCATGCTCCAGCACTCTCTGAACTCAGCCCATTTTTTGTTATACAATTGCCCTTCCCTTTGGTTTTGAATATTATTTTCAGTGGGTTTTATGGGGAGACTTAAGATATGAAGAGCTAGGGAAGAGCTTATGTTGAAGAATATTCTCCTGTAGCCTTGATGTTTTAAGCTGCCATTGTTCTCAAATCCAACTTAACTGTACTATTAGGAGATCAAATTGTGAAATACAGCAGCTGCCACAATAAAATCCCAACCTTTCATAAGCATTGCAACTTACCATTGGCTTGCTGATGATATTTCCTCTTCTGAATGCCAAAAAATTGTTCAGGTGGCCGATTCTGTACCTGGGTAAGACTCTGAACTTTCAAGCCCCCTTGTAAATGAACAAATGAAATTAAATCCCCAAATCCATCTTTGAAAAAATAGAATATCCATAATTTATGAATTTCTTTGTGAACTTATGAACCATGCTCAAACACAGCTTTTTCTTTAGATTTCAGGATGTAATCAAAAAGCCAAAGATGCTGTTACTGGTAAGTTATAGATAGAGTGAGATTTTCTAATGGAACTTTGGGACTTTGTAAGAATTATTGGGGTGGGCCTGATAAATGAAGAGTGGCCAGGGGCTTATGGCTGGATTCTTTCCCCTTTCTTTGCACTGCTGCTTACACCTCATCTGAGAGGGGAAAAAAAATAAGGCAAATAGAAAAAAAAAATGCCAGCTAAAACTATCAAGTCTTGGAATAATATTTATTTCTGTTTTATCTCTTCATAGCTTAACTCCCTACTTCAAAAATGCTGAAAATCTTCACAGCTGAATGGACATAGGAGAAGATTTTCATATTTGGGTGCTTGTTGGCTAGGTTTTCTAATAAAATACCACCCATCTTTCTTGACTTCACATAAAGACTCCTGAAAAGCAGAAATCATCCTGGAAGAAGCAAGTGTTGTTAGTCCTTATTGTACCAGTTACAGGGGAGGTCTGGATCATCTCACACCCTTCTCCATTAAAACCTTTGCCAAGGTCTTTAGAAAGGCCCTGCTTCCAGTGCCACCTTGTATCTGTAATCATAGTCTAAGAGCTGTCTTGACCCTTAAGAACCTGGTTTATGCTTTTTCAATAGGTTCAGAGTGACAGAAGCTTTAGAGGGTTTTGCTTCCCATCCAGTTTGTCACGACAGAAAAACAGGAGCAAGACTTTGCCAGTCCGAGTGCTACGTTCATAGTCTCCCTTCCCTGTGAGGGATTCAAAAGATGGAGTCTAAGGACAGGAAAGGACTACACCTGAAACAAGGCTCTAGAGTGGGAATTCTGCAGCCTTTATCAAACACCTGACATGCAAAATTGATAATGTTTCAGTCTGGCGTTCAAGTCAATCCCTATGCCTGTCTTCATTCATCAGCACCTCCTCATCAAGAAGTTTTATGAAATATTCCATTTTTTCCTTCTTTGGGTAATCTTTTTGACTTGTGCTTTTAATATTTAATAATTACCCACACATGATTTAACCCTGCTACAAATGAGGTTTCAAGTCAGCATCTGCTCTAACTTCATGGTACTCAGAGACTTCAAGTTACTGATGACATGCATATGTGACTTGCTTTGCCAAGTCTCCGTACTCCACCAGTACTCCACAAGTAACTTCCACTCCCTCCCTCCTCTCTCCCTCTCACATGTATTTGTTCACAATGTGCTCAGTCCCTTCCATCATTTTTTTCATGTTCAGGAATCAAAAATAGCTTTTTTTCACCTGATAAGAACTCTTATATCCAGCCTGGCAGTTTTGAGATGGATGATGTTTTTTCTTTAGTATTATTACTATTGTCAGAGTAGCTGAAGAGAAGACAAATGCCTCATTCTCAGACAGCACTGGATAAAATACTGATCCTGTTGAAATCACTGGGGGTCTCAGAACTGACTTCTGTTAGGCCAGGCATTCCTCACCATCTTTGTCACAGATTGGAAGATGTTGTGTGCTGCTTTTCCAAAAATAACCTTGTTTGTTTCCCTATTTTGTCTTAATCAAAGCAAGCTATTAAACCAACTCACAAGGAAGCCACTGGTCACAGGGACAATGAAAGGTGAATTTATCTTTACTGGTGAGAGAAATTTTCCTGAAGTTGCCCATTTGCTGCACACAAAGGACAAACCTTAGGTGAATCAGCCCCTCCTATACTCTGTTACAAAATCAGTAAACCAAGATAAATTAAAAAAAAAACCAAAAATAATAATAATTAAAAACCCCAATCCTATTTCTATCTTCTTCCATTGAAAGGAAAAGCAGAGGCAAGAATAAAAATTGTTATCATTCTCCAGTCATCCAAAAATATCTCCCAAAACACAGATGTGTCAAGTGGTTAATACCTTTTGAACTTTCCTTTGAGATTTCCTCTGCAGCCAAGGCCCTCTGAGCCTGCAACAGAGCAGCTGACAGTGATTAAGTTTTTGTATGCACACACAGTTCAAACTGCACTTAGAAAAGCCACATTTGGTCATTGTTTACTTAAGTTTGCAGCAACAAATACAGATGCCTGGATTTGAATGTACACCTGGCATTAATCAGCTGCTGCTGCTGCTATTCCACAGCTGCCTCCAAGCAAGGCAAAATTCTGGAGTGGAAATGCCATTTTGGAATAATCAGAAATCTTTAAGGGACCCACATGGAGGATGGGGACCTCCCTAAAAGCATTTGCTTCCAGCTTGTTTCAGCCTTCAGAGAATTTTGTGTTAAATCTGTCCTTATATAAAGAGATCTGCAGTTTTTCAGCTGGAGTGTGTGTGTCTAAGCAGGTATGTATGGGTATGGACATGCTTTCAGAATCCACACAGATGCTGCTTCAAACTGGAAAAGGCCCACACTTGCTACAATCAGGGGCCAGAGAAACCTGGAGAGGCAGGATCAGTAATACTCCAGTGGTGACCACCTTTTCTAACCTACTTTGAGAGATTTCCAGAGCTGGAGATGCAATACTGATGGGAGATGCAACACTGCTTAGAGATGCAACACTGCCTGGAGGTGCAAAACTGCCTTCATCAATCAGCTCCAGCAGAGAGGGTTTAAAAAACCAACCAACCAACCAAATTCCCAGTTTTAACATAATCTCATTGGATTGAATTTAATCTCATTTCTTCCAATTGCTGCTGGAGATGGAGGACAACAATTTCAGGTTGAATGGAGCTGCTAGGAAAGCCAGCCCTAGCTGCTGCAGGGGGACGAGCAGGGATCCTGACCACCCTGTGCCCATCGCATACCCCTGCAGCACCATGAACACGGCGAGCTGCTGCCCAAGGGGGTCACTTGCTGTAGGCATGTGCTGGCTTTCCAGCATCTTCAGAGCCTGCCCACCAGTCCCAGCTGGAGTACAGGTTGTTTGGCCTTCAGCAGGGATTTCCCACCTTCATACTGCCTTTCAGCCATTAAATATTCTGACACTGAGTTCAGCAGAAACACAGGCTGAGAATGTCCTTCCTCCAGGACAAACACTTCCTCCTAGAAAATCCTTTTCCTCAAGTATAAAACAGCCAGGGTTTTGTTTTCTGGTTTTATTTGGCTTTTGTTTATTGTCTGTAGTGTTTTGTTTTGTCATTTTGTGTTTTGGTTTGGTTTGCTTTTTGTTTCTTTTTTTTTACTCATTTTGCAGAGTTATTGCAATACCAGGCGTATCTGAGGGGGCAGTGCTGAAGATTCAGGCTCATTAAGCAGCAGCAGTTGTTGATCATCGGCTGCATGAGGTATGGTAGGATAGAAGAGGAGGAAAACAGGCATTCATTAGTGACAGTTTTTGCTAACGAGGCCTGACATTTGTATTTCTCTCTTCTCCGGTTAGGTGGTGAACAATGTGTGCATGTTGATGAATTTAGAGCAATTCTGACAATAGCTAGGCAATTAAGACTGAATTTTAAAAGACAGCAAAAGCTAAAAACACAACCCAGCTCCTGAAGGTCTTCAGTCTGAGGCTGGAGAGGAGAAATTCAAGTCAGTCACATACATCTCACTTTGTGAGTGTATTTACCTCATCCAAGAGTAACGGATATTTACCCATTTCTCTTCTTCTATATTACAACCTGGATAGATCCTATCTTCCAGATACATAAAGATAGATGCTACTTCTTTGTTTTTTCACTCACAGTAAATGTGGCACCAAGCTGTGTGAAGAGCATGGGGTGTTGTTGGTTCTGAGCTCTGAACGTGGCTGCAGCTGGAGTGTCATTTAAAGCCGTGTCACGTAGGTCTATGTGACAGTGGAGATATTTTATCCCAGCTGGGGGACTGAGACCTCAGCCAGGGGAGGGAACTGAGGATCAGTGAGCAAGCTTTTCTCGTGGCAAACTTATCTATGCACAGTTAACTGTGGGGATGCATAGGGCAAATATGCTCAGCATGTTCCTATCCTAGCTGCCCAGCTCCTGGTGGATGGATCTCCCACCAGAGATGGCAGGCACTGGTATGACCACCTGCCTGGCCACCCAGCTCTGCCTGCCTCTTCATTGCACCAGGGGTTAGCCATCATTTGCTACTCGTGCCTGGCTCAAGGAAGGCTGGTGAGCTCATGAAAGCAAAGCCTGATGGCAGCATGACCCCTCCAGAGCTGCTGCCCAGGCAGCACATCCTCTAGGGTGGGTATCTTCCCCGTGGGAGGAGACACATTTGAGGGTGGAGTCACTATTTAATCTCTTTAGTATCCTTTTCACTCTTTGTCTTCCAAGTTAGGATAACCTCTCCAACTAAGAGGAGACAGAAACTGCAGCAGTGAATTGAAGGGGTATGCTGTTGTTACTAGATGGTTGTGAATATACCCACTTAGTAAAGAATATCTTGTATGTTCTTAGTTAGCAGCTGAATCAGCCATTTCTCTGCCCTTTTACAGTTAGCAGCATGAAGTGAAATTAATGTGTGTGTCTGAGCACACATGTAATCTCTTAAGGCAAGACTTAAGACATAGGGCTGCCAAACACGGACTACAAGAGGATTATTGGTATGGGGAGAGCCATGATGCTGTGGGACACTACCTGTCTTATGACCTACATTTGGGAAAGATGAATATACAAGAGCTGTGGAGCTGGAAGCTCTCTGGAGCTGGAAATGGATAGTGCCTCTAGATAGAGAGAGACCAAATATCTGGTTGAGGGTCGGTGAAATATTTGTGCTTTACAGCAGAGATAAACCCTCCTTCTGCTCATCCATGTGTTGGAAGGCCAGTGGGATTTAAAGCTTGTTCAGCGTGTTAAGGCCCAACTGCTGTTCCCTGATACAACAATCTACTCATGATTGTACTTTTGATATTGAAAGTGACCAACAACACTAGGTTAATAATTTGACAATTCTTCATAGCACTGGGGAAACTAAAATTAGTTTATAATTATGGGGATATCTGGAATCTCTTTATTGTTATTCAGATAGAAATTTATCTCAATATTCAGATGTTTTAGTATAATGGAAACAAAGTCTGAAAAAATTAGTTTATCAGTTACACATAAATCATGGAACAAGTTTTAGTCCCATGTGGAAAAAAATAAGATGGAAAAGACAGCAGGAATAAAACTTAATCATCTCAGTTAGCTTCAGATATTTGATACATCCACCTGAGCTCGTCCCACCAAGAGCCCTTTATAGTCAATGGAGGGAAATTAGGTCTTTAGAGTTTAGCAAATCTTCTGATTTTCTTTAGACGTCTCTTAATCTATTTTAGAAGTGCATGTTTCTCTCTGCTAGCCATAAAAATAAGTCTAGACACCCAGGTTTAATACAGGCATTGCCACTGCAAATGTCTCCTGCTGGCCAGAGGAATACTACCCAGACAAAAGTTTTCAACTAATTAGTGATCTAAAATGGTTCAGAGTACAATAGATAAGAAAGCATCTCTGCTTTCCCTGACCATTTAGCTCTCTGTGCAGAAGCAGATACATCAACAAGAGCTTTATTGCTGGTGTTGTTTTAATAAGTCACCTCTCCTAGTGTGACTGTTAACATGCACTTGAGTAGAATGTACCCTTGCCATCACTGCGAACTTTTTCTTAATGCTTCACATCTATGCTTCATCTAAAGGATCTCAGGCTTGTAAGAGGGTCAGGTTCTTGGCTAGGGTCAGTGAATGCAGGGCATTTTTAAATGCACATACTCTGATCACTTCACTTAAGAGCTTCAGTACATCATTTTGCAATCACATATCTCAGAAATAATTTATACAATCAATTAAAGAGCATTATCAAGGGATGATTTGACAACTGTTGCCATGCCAACCAATGAAGCAGAAAGCTCCTCAGCGTTTAAAGGCTGCACCTGGTGATAGATATAGCAGATTTTGAGGACTCAGACAGAATCGCAGATGTCCAAAGGTGTGGAGGGAACATGATTTAGAGCTTGATGTTTTTCCATTTTTACTGGCGAAAGGGTGTTGATGGCATGTTGTTCACTTTCTCATTAAAATTCTGTCATTTTTCACAAAGTGTTCTGCATTCAGGGTTGAAAATTGAAGTGAGAATGCACTTTACAGACTGATAAAATATGATAGCAAAATGGATGATGTTCATTTGCAGGCTGAATTAATTAAAAAAAGGAAAAAAAAAAAAAAAGAGTTTGTGTCAGTGCATTTATGAAAGGCCCGTTAATCAAACAGAACTTTACCAGCTTTAATGGACACATCTTAAACACTCTTGCATTAATATTTAAAATTCCAGTTAGTAAATGGCTCCTAGTGCATTGAGCTAAAAAGTAATTAGAATAGGTCATTTCAAGAATAAACCAGTGCAAGCTGAAAGTACATTTTTCAGGTTGGGCATTGGCTGCTTCGTTTTCACATTTGTGTTTGCATCTTTACCTGGACAATAGCTCTGCTCTTAATGAGAGAATGAATTCTGCAAAAGAAAAATTTCCTCCTGTCCTCCTAGGCCATCTTACATGTCCTGATAGCTACAAGAATTAGGGTTAAAACCAATTCTCTTTCAGACTTCCACTATTATGGTTTTACCTGTGAATCTGAGGAGCAGTTTCAGGTGTGCAGTAGGTTACAGCAGCTCAGGTTGCTGCAGCTTCTCTGAGACAATTTCTGATGATGAACATGTGGTCTTGAAACACTGGGTCACTTATCTTGGTTGGGGTCCTTTGTAATGTGAATAAAATCATCTGTGTGCAGAGACATCGAGGCATAGTTTCACATGTGAATAGAAAACTTGCTTAATACCAAATTCTGGCTGCAGTTTACTTCCCGTAGTCCAGAATTATCACTGTGAACTATTTCTGGGTTCCTCTTGACCCTAATCCAATAAGAACTGTTAGTTTTCTGTGACGGGTTAAACCTGTTGTCCTGGTCTGAGTCAGAACAGAACTAATTCTGTTCAGTGATTTTACTTTTCAGCTCAGTGTCTTCTAAGTAACTGCACTGTCTGATGTTGGTAGCATATTTCTGTAGACAGTGTCTACTTCTAGTTAGGATAATGTTTGATATTGAGAGTCACTACCAAGGATGGGTGTGCAGAAAGGCTCTTGCTTCCACTTGCTCCTGTGGAGACTGTGGTCACTGCTGAATCTCGTGTACCACATTGGGGTACTGAGGTCACACCTGTGGGAAGGAGTCCCAGACAGGTGACCCCAAACTGACCAGTAAGGGATGCCATCCTATATATGCATATTAGATAGAAAGCCTAGGGATTGCAAGGGTCAATTTTTTTTGTTCAATGGCTGGCATGCCAGGAGGACTCTACTCTGCCTTCAATCCCAGTCCATGTGTTCCTGAATCCAGTTCCATAATCCATCTCCTGAATCTGGTTCCTATCTGTCACTGAGTTCAGTCTGGGACTTCCTCAGTGCCTGCTCCACACCATCAGTGCTGACAGTGACATAATTGCCATGGGGGGGACACTTTTCTTGATATTAGATTTGTATATATTTGTATATATTTCATTTTATTGTTATTATTTTCATTAAAGCTGCTTTAGTTTTCTAACTTCCAGGTCTCTTTCCCTAATCCCCTTTCTCTTCCCTTTTGGAAAGGGAGAGGGGTTAATAGAGAGCATCTCTCATTTGTCCAGTAGCCAGCCCAGCTCTAAACCTTGACCCCTATTTCTTTGAATAATTTTGCTGGATGAACTTCTGAAGCTTGCTGTAAAATCTATTACATTAACTGATCTGATCAAAGAAATAATTCTCTTCATGTAGTCTTAGTCTTTTTCTACTTTTATCCCACTGACAAAATCTTATATTCTATTTCTCCACTCAGCTGCAAAATTGTCAACCTGCTTTCAAATGTAAACACATAAAAATTAAGAGATGAAGAACCAACCAAACTCCCTTTGTGGCTTTAAGCAACTCTGTATTTCCCACCTTAATTTATTTACAGATATGTATGTTGTGAGGTAGGCTATTACATGCATTTTCATGGCCCATCTCCTGCCATCACTGAACCATTCCCTGTGTTATTCTTTCTCTTAAAAACTGACCATGGAAATATATTGGTGGAATACACCTGCAAGTTATTAACTTGGAAACAGTATCTGACCTGACATTAGAGACTGCAACTGTTAGGACAATAAGAAGTAACCCTTTCTTCTACATCTGATGTTTTTGTAGGCGATTACTCAGCAGACTCCTAACCATGTTACAACATGAATAGTGTGTTGTAAACAAAACAAACATGAATAGCAGGTCCAGGATGAGATATTACTTCTGCTGCCTTGCTGATTTGGAGAACTTGTGGCACACCATCACAGGTAGCTGGTTTAGTTTCTCTGAATAAAGATTCCAGTGCTACTGCAACATCAGTGGAAGCCTCAAAGAGAAAGTTTCCACATGGTCTTTGGACAGCAGAGACTCATTTTTCCTTTCTCTTTTTTGGGGGGGCAAAAAAACCTCCAAACATCTCACACAATAATTCAGCTTCTGCGAGTTCTCCTTGGATTCATTATTTCTGGCTTTGTATGAGGAGTTGAGCCTCTTCCCAGCTCTGCCAGGCTATGCAGGTCTGCACAGCAAGGCTGGATGCCCTCCTCCCAGTGCCATCCTCAGCCTGCTGAGCCCCCAGGGGCCTGGAGACAACCTTACCAGCACTGGAGTATGGCTCATCTGACTGCCTGTTGTGTGCAAGAAGTAAAGCAGCTGGTATATTTTAGCATGATTAACTTTGCTAGAAATGATTTCCAGTCTTCAAAATGTAGTCTCTGGAGCTGTTACAGGCTCTGTACAAACCTTTTCCCTGCATTTGGGAGAGGAGCCACCTCAGCCAGCTCTCTGGGGTATAGTGGTTCTCTCAGGGTTGGGAGGATGTGTAGGTATCTACTCATCCCCTTGTGGTCTATACACTCTCTTTACGTGGTGCTTACTGAGCCTACACATTTAGCCTTGTTTTAAACTCCATTTCTGCATCTCAAAATAACAGCGACTTAAAAACTTTGGATTATTCTGATCCCAGGAGAGCTGTCTAAGAAGTGGGATGCAGTCTCATTTATTGGGCTTTCCTATCCTATCCCACAGAAACATGGCTTCTCTGCTGCACAGTGGCATGGCTTCACCAAAAGAGCTGGAAAAATCCCTTTTCAGCATCCTATGGTTGAATGTTTATATCCTCTTCTTTCTGAGAGACAGTGTTAAGTGTGTCCTTGCACAGGCTGAGGACAGAAATGAAGTCACATCTCCCCTGTCATGAGTGCCTCCTACCTCCTTGGCTAATCTAGAAAGGCAAAGGACTGCAAAGCCAGTGCACCGTGGTCTTTCAAGTACAGCCAAGGTGTCTCTGGTGATCTTTACAGCAGGAATTCATTGGAGAATGTGAGGCATGATGCAAGAACGCTTAGTTCCCTGCTTGCCTCTTCTTTAGTGCCCTGGTCTTGACTGGTTTGAGGGGTTAGTGAGGCAGCTGTCTGCTCTGACTTGATGTTCAGAGAAGAACTCACATGCAGCATATCAAGCCCTTATGGAGTACCTGTGCCTATAGAATCAGCTAGTGACCCAGCAGCAGAGTTCCTGGGTCCCAGCCTTAAATTTTGGGCCTTCAAGTTCTATACATGTCTTGCTTTACCAGTTTATACCAAACCATGAGCACCACTTGCTAGCAAAACCAGGCTTCAGACATTTCCATGCTGTTTGACTTCAGGAGAATTGAGGAAACGAAGTATCTCATTCTCATAAACCAGCACTTGGTTTTAAAAGAAATACTGACATCCAGGATAGTTTTCAGAAGATCTTTCCTCCTCATCTGTCTTGGTTTGGCATTACGGTAGAGGAGATGCATCCACATGCTCACATCTCAAATCAGAGAAGGTCACAGCTTAAGCTGTTCCAAATATGTCTAGCCATGCACTGTATCATTCCCTCCACGTTTCATACACTCTACCCCCACACACAACATTTTTGTGTAGCCCTCAGATTCGAAAAGGTACCACTGTCTTTGCCCAGAATAATTATTCAAGACATAAAAAATATTTTGGAGAAACTCATCTAACAGCGTTGTCTTGAGATACACACACAGAGTCTATTGTTATTTATATTACATGACAAATCAAGCCAAGTGAAATAATAGTCATTAACCAAACACCTTCAGTTCCCCAACCTAGCATAATAACATAACAGAAGATCTCAAAAATGTTCCTATCTTGGGCTGCTTTTGTATTTCAAAGCATGCATATGAAAGGAATCAATTAACGTGCTTATATCTCATCAGTTTCTGATAATTAATATGAGCTCTAAGGGCTTTATGGATTGCTGGTTTGATAATTCACCAGCAGCTGAAGCAATAGAGGTTATAATGGAAAGATGGCCTCAGAGCTGCCTTGTGGAGTGCATTAAATGATTGAACCCAAGGAATAATAGGGATGGAAATTGCTGTGTTCATTCACGGATAATATATGACAGGAGTAAGGCAAGCAGCAAGTTAGCAGATGACTCAGCCAAGCAGCTATGACTGAACAAAGTGTGATTCTAACCTTCTGTCACTGAAAATATATTTAATGGAAACATTATCATTCTGATATATTGCTTGCTAAGATAAGACATGTTTATAGGATGGTTTCCCCGCGATGCTACTATAGGACTAGATTTTGGCAAACTTGCTCTTGCTGAATACTATTTCACCCCAAAATAAATCTATTCCTGCTGGAGCAAGAGACTATCTGAATAAAGCAAGCGAGCCAAAAGCAGGTCTAAAGTTGGCTGGAGCCAAATATCACTAGATAAATATAAAGGATCCTGTTAATTTTTAATACTCGGAGAGGAAAATCTCTATAAACACTGAGGACCACATGTAAGGTTCTTCCTTTGTTATGACTTTTTCAGCTTAAAACTAGAGCACTGGCCATGATAATTTATTTTTTTAATTAACAAATATGAACGGCCACATGCCTCAGAGGCAGATCAAAGAAAGGGGATGCTGAAGGCATGGATTAAAGTTAGCTGCCTTTTCTCCTCATCTGGGAGAACTCAGTTTGTAACGTTTTTATTGATGGGAGCACTCAGGTGTTCAGCAGTGGAACAGAGCACAAAGTCTGGAGCCTTGTATTCAAGTGAAACTTGCTGAAGGGAGGGGAAGGAGGATAAAAATGAAGCAAGATAATCTCTAGAGCACATTATACATGTATGCTGGTCAGGGATGGCTTGCAGCAACTCCGCAGCACTGTGCAGCAGTACCCTGCCAACAGAATTCATGCTGGAAACATATGTTCTTCTGCTCAAACCAGCTTTCACTACATCTGGAAACCAACAGTTAGAGGGGGAGGGAAGAAATAAGGCAGTGGCATATGTAATTCTCTTCTAAGAGAAATCATTCATTTGTTCATGAAAGAAATCTTTCTCCTTGTATCACCAGCTGAAATGCTCACAAGGTTCTTGAATAGATATTTAAAAGCTGGGCTAAGAAAGCAAAAAAAAAAAAGAAATAAAGAAAAAGAACTAGGGAGGAAATGTAGGTAATGGCAGACATTTATGATTTTATTCTTTTTTGAAGTGAAGTCACGTCTTGATATCAAGAGCAATTCTATTTAGCAAAAAGTGGAAAACTTGGCAAAAACATTGTTTGAAATTACTTCAAGACTTGTAAAAACCCCAAAATAACTCTGTTTTGCTGTCAAAAGCCTGGGAAACACAAAACAGATGTTTCACCCAGCCTCACTTACTCAGCCAGACCTCTCCTTGCTATGCAGGCAGCTGTACCACATGTCTTTTCTGAGAAAGAACTAGTGTTTTCCTTTGGCACTTCTGCCTCATCCTCACCGACCAGCCGGACACTGGCGTCAGATGAAGACACCTCCTGTCATCCTTCCCTCTACCTACATCCAGAGTCTCCCTGGAACTGAGCACCTCCGTGCTTTGAAAAATCCAAGCTTTAGGTAGAAATTTTGGTTCCTCAGGCGCTCAGTGGGGCCACTGAAGTCAGAAAGCACTGCTGGCTGTAGTGGGTGGTGGCAGCAGAGCTCTGGCTTTGCATCCTGAACAATGCAGACATTATTCCAGCTAATGGCAGTGATGCATACACGAAATCATATAGCCTTGAGACTGCCACAAGAGCAGACTGGGGGGGATTTGATTCGTGGGAGAAAGTATGGTGACTAACAGGGAAATCACTTGAGCTGAGCTCTCCCTGCTGGGTTGCTTAAGGAGGGAGGGGTGAGATCTGGGATTTCTGTCTCTGTGTGACATTTGGGGGAATTTTAAGACATTATGTTGACCTCTAGATCCTCCATGTAGCTGCTGCCTCACCCTGAAGGCATATGATGATTCTAGCTCAGCATTTCGGGATGTTCAGCTCACTGGCTGGGACGCAAATCTGCAGAGGCAGATGTTTCACCCTGGATTCATCTCCTCCTCTCCCAAGTCCTCTAACAAGGAATTACTGCTGGTGGGGCTCCTCATCCCTATCCTCCATGTGAAAGAGCTGACTTAAGCATTTTGCTCTTGGCAAGTTGTGTCTGTGAATCCTCAGTGCTCTTCAGCATCTGGGATTTAGCATCCACTCTCTCCAGGGATACTTCATTAGGAAAACACGTGGTTATTTCATGGAGGCAGATGACTGCCTCACACCTGGGTATCTGTAGTACTGTTCCCAGGCATGAAGCTTGGTCTGTGGAGAGAAATCTCAGAATCTGACCCTAAAAATCTAGAGCAGAATACTAAGTGAGGCTGAGGTTACTGTTTCAATGTCACATTTCCATCATGAAGCTTCCTTTGCTGGATAACTGATGGTTGCATTTCAGTTGACCAAGTGCAACGTTATTATTTTGAAACTGAAATGGAAATCTTTATATAGAGTCAACAAAATGGTACTGTCACCACGACAAAGAAGAGGCTGGTTATCTAAAATAAGCTGAATATTAACAGAGCTGATGAACCATTCTGGAAAGACAGGCATGCAGAAGAGAGAAGCAATTGCCTTATATACCCTTGGCTTCTAAATTCACTGTGAGGCAGAGGGAGTCAGATCCCTGGCAGTCCCTTAAAATGATTAAAGAAGAAAACAAGGAGGCTCACCACCTTGCAGTGGAAGAGGAGGTCTTTAGAGCAGATCAGTTTAACAAGACACTCTTGTTAACACTCTTGTGTGTTATCTTAAGGTTTTATTAACACTAAGCGAGATTTGGGCATAGTGAGGGATTTTAATGATACAAAGAGGAAATAATATAGTAAAAAAAAAAAGACTTTTCAGCCACTCCTTGGAAGACAATTTTTTATAGGGAAGATGAAACAGTAAAATATTTTTCTATTTTTTATCCCAACCAATACAGAAGGAAAGGTTGAAAATATAAAGGTAAAAAGCAACTCGTGTGAGAGTGAACATGAAATGACCTTCATAAAGAGAATAAAAAAAATAAATAGAGGAAGGCAAACTTCAGTAACTGCAAAGGATTGATAGGCAAAGTCTCGTGGAAGGCACTTCAAGGAAAAGATGAATCAAGCTGGCAGCTTCTCAGTGAATCAGGCAAGGAAATCAGCTATAGAAAGTGACAAATTTAGCAAAATCAGGACCTTTTCATTGATCTCAATCTCGAGAGGAAATGTGGGAAGTAAACAGTTGGTGAGATTACCAAAGGTAGGTAAAAAAGGATAACTCAAGCATGTAAGAACAAAACCACCAAGGACAAGAAGAAATCACTCTACAAGTACATTCCTAGTGAGGAAAAGACTGGTAGAGAGGGAAACATTATAAATGAAGGTTGAAGTGTTTAATGTTTGGGGTTTTTTTCCCTCTATGGTCCCGTAGCAGGGATCAGGTAGCTAACATCCTTAGTGCCAAGGACAGGAGACCATAACAGGGAAAGAAGAAGCAAGAGAGGAATTATGTAGGCTCACATTTTCAATTGGCTGAGCTTCCTCATTTGACACGAGGATATCTCTGGCTTGTCAGTGGTTATCACTGAGGTCTTGCAGGGAGTAACTGGGTTAGCAAGAGTCTGGAAAAGGTCAGGGGGAAGGAAGGGGCAATAAAATAACAGATAAAGTAGACTCAGAGGATCACGGAGCCATCAGTTTAGCCACAGTCTCTGAAAAATTCTTCACAAATAAGCAAACAAACTTCTCAGAAGGAACTGGGAGGTGAAAAGGTTAGCAGCCAGCTTGTAGCTACCAAGCTCCAATCATTTGAAATAAGGGGAGAAGCAGCAGATATCAGCTATCTTTGCTCTAATCAGATTCTGACAGCTGCACATGTCTCGCAATCCCACAAGCAAGCAGTGCAGTCTACAGGCTGTTTGCAAGCTGTTCTGGTATCTGTACCCACAGAACAATTGCAAAGGTTTGCTCACAGACTGAAGGGATGCCTTGGACAGGATGATGTGGCATGCTGGAGTCAGCTGTCCCCAGTGCTGTCACTACCTGGATCATGGGAAAGGAGACGTGTTAGATGAATTAGCAGATGGTACTGCTGGGAGGAGCTGCAAATAGATTGCAGGAGTGCCTTAGAATGCAAAGTGCCCTAGAGAAACCAGTGAAATGTCCTGGGAAAGGCAGAGGATCCATTTCCACAGTGAAGGTGCAAGGTGCTGCACTTCCATGGATCACAAACCTGAGAAGAAAATGCAGTTGCAAAGCTGTGTCCTGGAAAAAAGTAAACATTGTGTGGGGTGTATAAAAAGTAGCATAGCAGAGATACTTGGAGAAATACTATTTCCTTGTTCCTGAGAATAAACGTGGTTGTAATTTGAGATTTGTGTGGACAAATTCGAGACTGTCCAAAGGAAAGTAACAAGAGGTCTAAAAAAGCATGACCTTGGAGGAAATAATGAAGGAATTAGCTTGGTGTGGTCTCAAGAAAAATAGATGGGGGAGGGTATGGCAGCAGCCTTTTAGTACATAAAGGCTGCTGTGAAGAGGAAAGGCATAACCTGCCCTCTGCATCTACAGGGGGATAGGTCAAGGAGTGGTGGAGTTCAACTGCTGCAGAGGAAGTGTATAAAAATTTTCTGAGGCATTAGGGAAAACTTTCTAATGGTACAATTAGGGAAGCACTAGAATAGATTGCCTGGGGAAGTTGTGGAGTCTCCATCACAGGCAGTCTCAACAATTTAGGCTAACATCTGTCAGGAACAACACACATATAACCAAACTGGCTGGGGGCCAGGGAAGTGACTACATGACCTCCTAAAGTCCCTTCCAGACCTGATTTCTCTGGTTCTAATCTTTCAAGAGCCTTCCTCCCTGACAATGCTATGTGCTTTTTGTTTTGAACCATTTGGTACGCTGCTTGATTACTACTCTGATTTCTTTGCTGCCCAATCTATTAAAATATGTGCTTGCATATAATTCCTAGCTTATCTGAAAGATGACTGCTGTTCCATTTAAAGCTCGTCCAGCAAATGTCAGAGTTGCATCTGCAGTCACCTTGTATCTCTATGTTTTCAGGAGGTTAAATATAGGCACTCTTTGGGAGAGCCCAAGATCCTAAACCCAGTGGTAGGAGAGAGAAGAGGGGCTGGAATCTAAACCATACAAAGAAATCAAGAAGCCCAGCAACAGCTTGGCAAGCTGCATGGGGACAAGATGCAGGCTGAGCTCTTAGGACCTTCCTCTCCCTCCCCTGAAGGACAGAAATCTCTGATTTCCCACTGACAAGGGGAGCTGGATGATCAAGAGACAGACACATCTTCTTTCCCTAGCCACCCCAAGGCCAATGCTCAGAGCTGCTGCTCAGAGCAGGCAGTGGTTATCTGGTTACAGCCTGAGTCATTGACAGCTTTGGGGTTGGATCTGCACCCTCTTTGGTTCCCCAGACCTGGGAATGTAGAGCCAAGAGAGTCTGTTGAACCAAAACCAGCGTGGGGGAGTAAGGAAGAAGTAAAGAAGAACTCTTTATATTGACCCCTTGACTTGTGTGATCCCAAATGGGGATTATTGGCTTGCCCAGTATCCTCCTGAGACATACCAAATAGCAACAACATTCTCTCAAATTATCAGCTTTAAAAATGCTTAGAAAATACCTGACCTTTAAACAGAAAAGAGAGGTGTTAAGTGGACCATTTACCTTCGTGTGATATATTCAGCTGAGAGGAAAGTGCTCTGCTGAGGTGGTCAGAAACGTGTCTCCATCAGCATTCCTCTTCTGTGATATGGAGTGAGCATGCCAGCTCTCATCTCTATCTCAGAAACCTCAGCACTCGGCTTGACTCGTGATTCATCTGGTTTGGGGCTGGAAGTTTGCACATAAAGGGAGGGAGGAGAAATGATCACATATATATGGCATAAGTAGAGCTCAGACAGCTCTGGAGAGCCAGGGTCTCTGCAAAGCCCATAAACCCAGGGGGGAAAGAGATAGGGACCCCTTCAAATGTTGTTAAACTGATCACCTCTCCTAGGAGTGATACTTTTCCACTATGCCTCCATCCCTCTTTCACCCCAGCTGACCCAGTTTGCCCTCAACCAGTTCTTGTGGTAGCTCCAAACTCTTCATTCTTCACCCTCATTTGTCTTCCCCCTAATGGCCTCTGCTCACCACAAGCATTCCCAGTTGCCAGCTCACTGAAGAAAAAAACGTGAGTTTTCTGAATTTTTTTGTGTCCTCAGAACACAAAACTCCAAAATAATGCCATCTGCCTCTTGGCTGAGAGACTGATAAATGACATTTATATGCAAGAAGAAATTGCTGCTCGTGGTTGGCTCTGAACTGGCTTGGAGGTCAGTGGCTTATGACTTCTACTCAGCAGAGCTTTCATCTGTTTAATAGATGGATGAGTCTGTCTGGATATTGTTCTGGGCAACTGGGTCTTTCACACACTCCATTTTAGGGGAAGCAAACTCAATTTTAGGAAATGTAGAGCATCTAGAAGAGTAAACTGCAGAGGGTTTTCAAACTCCAAGACAGCAGAGCTGCCAGTCGTGCTACCATTGCATATATGCAGCTATGCATGGCAAAGACAAGGGGCAGTCACACAGAAAATGGGGTCTGTGCTTTACTCAGAACCTGCTGTTCTCCTGGTGGCATCAGTGCTGTATTTAGGTCACTTTTAAAAAAGGACAAATTAAGCCTGGGGGCAGCATTTGATCCTTTGACTCTGTAGCCAGATTCTCTTCTCATTCTGGAATAAATAGATGGTGATGGCTTTAGTTTGCTGAAGGTAACAGAGGTGCACACGCAGCACTTGAGCATATTACAGTGGAAAGCAGGATTTGATCTTCTAAGAGGAAAAATAATTGGAAGTCTTCACACTGTTTTCTCAATTCATTAGTAAAAAAAAGGAAAAAAATGAACAAAAGTAATAATTTCTTCTTTTTTTTTCTCATTTCACTGGTCTGCCCCCAAAGCTCTCTACCAGGTGACATTGATTCCTGAGTAAAGAAAGACTTTTGTTTGCACCGAGGTCATTTTGGTACCATTAGAAGGAATTGGTTGCAGAATTCAGTCTAATAGCACAAAACACTTCCAGTAGCAAAACTTCCCCTGAGAGACAAGTTTGTCAGAAACTTGAGTAGCCAATAAATAAGTCAAGTTATGGCAAATCCCATCTATATAATACCAGTTAATTGAAGTAGGCAAATATAGCTATCCCCTTTTTTCCCCTGATTTGGTTGTTTTCTTCATCCCTGAGGTTTAATCACAGCTTTAAGGAGCTTTGTGTTCTTTTTTTCTTCATTCTTCTTCTTTTTTGTTGTTCATTTCTTCTTCAAATGTGTAACTCCATCTTCCAGAACAAACACTGTCTCACACACTGTGAAGCTGAAATGACTGTCTTGCTCCCATCACAGAAGGTCTGTGTAAGCTTTGTGTTCCTCAGAATGCTGTCAGGAAATTCTGCAATAAATATTAGCCACAGAAGGAGGTTTTCAAGCAGCATGTCTTGAAGGTGATCCTTCTTACACAGCCCTTGCAAATCCTTAAGGCAAATCTTAATGATGCTGGTATAAATCCTACCAAGCACATATGAAACTCTTGTGGTTTAGTGGACTATTTAGACCCTCTAGAGAGAGCAACACAGTCCCAGGGGTTGACCATATCCTCTGTCCCCTTGCCTGGTGCCTGCCTGATGCCTCTTCCCTTTCTCCTGCAGCTCCAGTTTGTCACCAGCAAAAGTGAGCCATATGAACAACTTCTTTCATAGCTTAGGTTCTGCTCAAAAGCTTTCCCAGGAAAGCAAGAAAGTAGCTTTATCCCAAAGGTTTTGCTGTTAAATCTATGGAAAAGACAGTCAGCTATCTGACCAGCTTTTGTGGCTGGGCTCCTTTCCTTGCCCAAGAGCAGCAGTGGGAGACTTTGGAGCTGTCTGCCTTCTTCTCAGGGGATATTTGCAGGCATGTCCTTGTACCCATAGGGTATTTGTTACAATATAGAAGTTAATGGCACTACCTAAAACAGAGCTCCAGTAAATTGTCCAATAAAACATTTGTGATTTTTTTTTGGTGACTGTGTAAGTGAATAGCAGGCCACCAAACCTTGAATCTACTCAAAGGGAAAAGTGGATTTTGTGGAGCATCATTTGGCTTTAAGCAACAGGAACAGTAAGCAGGTGCTCACATCCCACCTTTCCAAAACAAAAAAGGTTGTGATTTTCAGATGACCTCCTGATTTCCAAAGGGCAGCTAATTTAGACTCTTAACACAGTTAAAAAAAAAAAACAAACAAATATTCAAGACCGAACCAAAGTGTGCTCCAATTATTAAAATGAAACTTTTCAGTGAGGACAGACAGAAATTGGGTTTGGCCAATTGCTTTGCCATAAACATTTGAGGCTTTTTAATATCTGTGGCTTGGGTCCAAATGGGACAAAAAGGGTTTATAGATGATGTGCATAAAGATGAAAGACAAAATGAACAAGGAGTTAGTTGTTACTACACACATAGAATCACATGTGCTTGGTTTACTATTTGCTGTTCAGTGCTAATTAAGAAGAATGGGATGGCTTATCCTTATAAGCACGTGTAAGAGACATACAAAACCTCTCTTGATTTTTATTATGCAGAGTCCTTCACTCACAAAGTCCTTTCTTTTTAAGGACAGCATGCATCTTAGTGCTAGAGCTTCCTTCAGTGGACTCTGGTTAGATAGCTCCTTATAATCACTCCAAGTTACGTAACAGGATGAGTGTTTCTTAACCTTGGAATGAAGGGATTGACTTGCCTTTAGGAAATGTAGCCTGGAATATTAGATTTGTCACAGTAACAGCCCTTTTTTCACTCAGTCTGGATCGGTGTCCTGTGAGTGGGCTCTAGCAGGTTTGAGAGCAGCTAGACACCCTCCTGCATGTCAGCAGCAGATGTACATGGCAAGCCATGGTACACAGGGAACAAGCGAACATCAGCGCTTCAGTGAGGAGTTCCTGGCATTTTTGGTTGCCATATTAACAGGAAAAATAAGACTCTTTGGGAAGTTTATGTCCCGAAGATTTACAAATGCAATGCACCCAGACAGCCCTGGTTCCCAGACAGCCCTCAGTGCAGTGCAGCTCTCCAGCCCACATGGCTCGCGTCAGGAAAAGCAGGTTGGGGGCTGGTGGTTGGTACGAGGAGGGACAAACGACTGGAAAAAGAGGGCTGAAAGCCTTCCTGAGCAGTCTGCTGAGTGGAAACCTCCGCCTTCTGCCGAGAAGAGTTTCCAAGTGACTGTCATCCAAGAATGATTTGCTTCCCCAGCAAGGTCTGTACCCTGGTTTCCAGGCACGAGCAGTGCCCGTGCCTGCTCACAGCTCTCCTTTTGCCTGGCTCCATCCCTGGAGCCTGCTCCTCTGCTCTTGAGCTTTACAGCTCCTCAGTGGTGGACAACAGCACCTGCTCACACCCACTCCTAAGCTCATCTACAACATATCTGCACAACACCATCTCCCCACCAGTCTGCAGGGCAGGAGCTTGCTCACCACCTCCAACCACCGCTGAGCAGCAAAGCGTTCTCAAAGCAACATCGAGGAGGGCAGCTGGGAGGCAAAGGGATGGCTCTGTCAGCCACGCATGTGAGCAAACTGCACTCTCAGGTGGGGTTCAGAAAAGCAAGGACCTATTCCTCTGCATGCTTCTGTGCTCTTGCTGTCAAATCAGAAATCTCAGCCAAAAATAACAGCCCAGTGACATTTTGTCTGAAACACATGACAGCTGGAAGCCAGCTGCTAGGAAGAAACC
Source organism: Chloroceryle aenea (assembly GCA_013399075.1). Taxonomy (NCBI): domain Eukaryota; kingdom Metazoa; phylum Chordata; class Aves; order Coraciiformes; family Cerylidae; genus Chloroceryle; species Chloroceryle aenea. The sequence goes on from VWZY01003058.1 coordinate 45,847, forward strand.
CTGTTGCCTTCCACAGCACACGTGGCCAAAATAAAGATGGATTGGTGTAAACAGAGGTAGTCCATCCGACAACTCATCTCACCTTAGGTCGTAGAGGGTATGATGGATACTCTGAGTGACCCCCGTGAGGCTTCAGCACATGACAGTGGTTTATATGTTCACAGAGAGGGGAGAACAGCAAGCAGCAGCAGTTATCCAAATGCCAAGCTACACCTGACGTTTTCACTTCTCTATTTCTGGGCAGCCCTGAGGCTTTTCAGGAGGGCTTTCCTGGAGGTCTGTCATCATAAGGAATGATCCGAAGTCTGGTGCATGGAGAGGAGGATTCTGCTGAAAGAGCTGGTGATTTTCCCCCTCCCTGGTCCCTGGGATTGGGCAGCTGCTCCCGGAGTGGTGATGAAGGTGTTTCTCTCCAGGTGTTGAACGGCTGCTGAGAACATACTATATATTCTCTGGCTTATATTAAAGCACATATGTATTGTCACTTTATATTTATGTATTTCATAACATAAGTGCATGTGTTTCATTAGAGTGTGAAGTGTAATTTTAGGATATTAATGCAGCCAGCATGAGATGTGCCCCTGCAGACGTGCCTCAGCCCTGTGCAGCTTCATCTCCCGAGTCTGGAAGACCCACAGGTCCCGGAGTGAGGGGGCAAGTGTCCCCATCAGGAGAAAGGCACCATCATTCCCTGGACCTGGCAGGGAAAATGCCCCCAGAGTCCTGCAGAGTCTTCTCTCACTGTCCTTTTCCTGCATTTCAAAGAGTAATTCTATTTACAAAATAACAGTTTTTCTTTCTCTCTGTTGTTTTTGTTGGGTTTTTAGTTTGTTTTTTTCCTCTCCAAAACCTCCATTTCTGGCTCACATGGTAAATGTGCTTTGGCAGCAAGGAGAGCCTCAGCTTCTTTAATTTATTACCTCTGTTTATGAAATATGGATATTGGACCAACTTTACTTCTTACACTAAGTGAATCAGTGCAAATGCAATCGCTTTTGGACATCCCCTGTATAAAATAAGCATATTTAGATGATCAAATAAGTGTTCCCATATGCACGTTGGCTGGTATTACGTGCTGGTGTAGCCTTCTTGTTTTTCTTATGTGGTGTCCTTTATCTTTTTTCCTTCTCTCTTTGACTGTGTTTGGTCAGTCACTCAGGGAAGAAAAAAAACTTGCTTGCACCTTAAAAGAAATACTGTCTATTCAGCATATGGCATTTATAGATCTTCAGGAATTCTTCTGGGAGGCTTGCTTCACATTAGTGGTCTTTCTCCTTTAGGGATGGTTTTAATTTGTTAGCACTTTAGATCTGTAGTCTTGAGGTAGCTCCTTTTTCAGTCAATAAAATGGTTAGTGAAATGAGGGTAAAGTATTATAATTGTGTTCTTCAAATCAGATTTTTATGTGGGTTTTTTTTTCCTGCTGGTATGTAAATCTGTCATTCGGAGAGGATTTTTTCCTATTTTCTTTTAATCTTCGGTGCATGTGCCAAGAATGATGATTTTAACCATGAATTACCACAGTGACTCAAAGCCAAACTGCTGGGAGGCTGCTACCCGGGGATGAAAAGGGAGCCAAGAGCAGCCTGGCTTTGACTCGAGTCTCCGACGGAGTCTGCGGTCCTGTCTACGGCTCTCACCTCTGCTCACAGCACATCCCCTCCTTGGCACCACATGGACACACTCAGGCTCAAAGAGCCAAGCCACCCATAAGGAAAACCAGCCAGATGAGTGAAGAAAAAGATGTTCTCAGACTGCACTGGCTGCTGGCTCCTGCAAAGCAACAGCTCTGTGGTAGCCAGCATGGCTCATCTGTTTATCTACCTTTGCTCATCGCTGATGCATGGCCAAAGCCATTAGTGCTTTGTGGAAGGAGTGAAAGGATGTGACAGTGCCACACAAGGGCAATGCATGGTGACACTGTGGTTTACTGCAGTAACCTTCAGCACCTTGGGCACATCCAGTCCATCCCAGTCCCAAGGGGGAATCAGGCAGGCAGATGTTTGTGCAGCCTGAGCCCAGCATTCTGCTCTTCACAGGGATTTCACACTCTCTCAGTCTTTTCTGGAGCTCAAACATGCTTGCTTCCCAGGAAAAAGCTTTTCCCAGCACCTAACCTAAAGCACTGCTGGATTTTCAGCCCCTCATTTCCTTTCTTCTTGCCTATGGACACGGAGAACAGATTATGCTCTTGGTCCTGCAACTGCTTTTTCCACATTACAATCATGTTTCCCCATCAGTTTGCCCTTCCCTCACACTGAAAGATGTGAGGATTGCCAGTGGTTGCTTTCCTTAGCCCATTTACTATGGACTTGACCTGTGTGTGAAGAGCAGGCTCCAGGTCACCGACAGCAAGACAATATGCAACCTGTGGGACAAATGGTGACAATAATACAGCAGACATGGATGACCAAATAGGCTGCTGAAACTCAGACTGAGATGCCTTGGGCATGCAACACACCAGAACTAGTTCTGTGACAGTCTTTGTGCCCCTGTGTGTGTGCCTGGATGGTTTAGCCCTAGGGTTTTGGGCCATACAAATGGTGAATTCATCTCTGTCACTCTAAAAGATCTGCCAATGGATCTGCACTTGTTTCTCTTCTCCAAAGTATTCGTGTAAATCAAACTGAGCATAATATTTGGCATCTGGCAGTAGATTCAGTGGTAAATTGCTTTGTAACATGACGGTTGTGATTTGGAAATGAACAAATTACTCAGCCCCAGTGGGGCTGGGTGAAAGGAAATCAGCTGCAGAGGAACTGCAGAGGAGGAAGATGCTCGTCCCCATCAGCACCTCCCCACAGGTGAACAAGAACACGTGATGTGAGTGTCCCTGTTACTACCTGGAGCATCTGGGCCTCTTGCAAGAGGATGAATTGCAAGGTATCTGATGTTTCACACAAGCAAAGTCAACAGCACCATGTTGAGTACATTATAAACACGCCTAAAAACATGATAATGAACAGCAAACACACAAACTCAAATAGCTTCCTTTCTCTTGAAGACCTCTGCTGATCATGAGTGCCTTATAAAAGCAACGTTAGGATTTTGTCCAAGGAAAGGGGCTTTTTGAAGTTAAAACAATTATTAGTTTTATAATAGAAAAAGAAAGAAAAAGAAAGAAAAAACACCAACAACCTGGAGAGAGGTGGAACTGAATAACATTTCATAGCATATAAGAAATTTCCCCATTCTGCCTGACAGAAACAGAATGGGCTGGAATAAAAGGGATATGTTAACAGCTCAGCATATCTCCCCCTTTGAAACTAGCATTAGTCTATCATATCCCCAAAAAAACCCTTTGGAAAAGGCAGCAGTTGTTTTCACAGTCCTGCAGCAAACCCTGTCTGGTACTACTGGAAAAGCAAAAAAAGGCAACATCCTGTAAAGTGCATTGTTAAAACACCTACAGCCTGGTTCATTTTCATATGCTGGCCATATGTAAGCCCTTAGCAATAGACAGCCACTTAAAAACTCTCTTGTTCTCTGTGTGTGTGAGAAAGAGAGAAGGTAAACACGGAGCCCTCTGTTTTTGTTCTGACATTTTCAAGTGGAAAATATTAGCAAACCTAACTGCTGTGAAAATAATTAACTGGGATAAATAAATGAATAAATATAATAGCAAGTTTTCACATATAAAAATTCCTGAAAAGTTTTTAATCAACCCCCTTCCACACCCACCAGAGCATATGGCCCTCTGTTTGTGCAAATCAGCAGTCTCTGCTTAAAGTGGATGTTTCTATTAACACTGTGACTAATTACTGAAAACAAACATGTGTAAGTATGATCTCTGCTAACTGCCTCTGTCAACCCATCTTTTTCTTCTTGTTATTCATTCGAAGGGATTAAGATTGCTCACAAAAGTACAGTAGACCTCCACTTACCCTGCTAACTGGCATGAATAACCAAAGCCCACCAACCACAACTGATGTCAGGCTTTGAGAAGTGGTTGGTACGGTCGTGGTTTTCTTGGCTGGTTGATTGGGGTTTGGTTGGTTTTGGTTTGGTTTTTTTAAACGAACAAAACATTAAAAGTGATAACAATGAATGGAAAGAGCTGGCCATAAAGGGCTGCTTTGGGATGGAGCGTTGAGAGCACAGCTATACAAACTGCAGTGCATGAGTTCAGAGATCCTTTGAGCTGAGGGTAACCAGCTTTGGCTCAGACTGGAAGTCTGGACAGACGTGCACGCAGAAGGGGCATCCAGAGAAACTTTAATCTTATCCTTTCTTGTGGTTTTCTCCAATACAGAAATAAAAACAAACCCCAAAACAAAAAAAGAAAGACTCAAAGCATCCATTTGGTCTTTGTAAGATAGGAAGATGAAAAGACTCAAGCAGATTTTTCTTCCCAGTGTCCTACAACAGCCGGATTTCTCCACTGCCACGGCAGCATCAGAGAGTGGGACACAGCAGCTGGCACAGCTCCTCATCTTGTTGCCTAGTTGGGAGTGGAGGAGAGGAGAAGTAGCCTCCTTTGGAGCATGTGTGGTTCTTATCAGAGTAAAAAGCTGAAAAAATGCATCCTTCTGGTACAGCTTGAATGCATGTGCTCTTCGTGGACCCTATTTCTGGGCTAGCTGTGGCCCTGGAGAAGCTGTTGGGATCTAAATTGGTGTGGCCAGTGGTGAAACCAGGTCTTGGTTCACTTCTTTTTCATCCACCCACTGACTGCCCCTGAGAGGAGCCAGCTCGAGGGGGGGAGACAGAATTAGTGCGTGCCTTTGCAGAGCCATGCTGCCTGCCTGCCTAACTCAGGAGCTGTGGGATGGGGTCTCAGTGCATTTCACCTCAAGTTGTACACAAAGCAAAGACAAATTGTACGCTAGAAAATCGCACTGGTCTGCATCTGCTGATTTTTCCGAGCGCGTAGTATGGTTGGGAGCCAAGTCCCTGTCATTCCTGATCTCTTGCACTTTACACGGGGTGTTTCCTTTATAAAACAACTTGCCTTTGGGTTTAATGATTTCTGAGGAAACATAACTCTGTCACTGCACTCGGGTGTTTAATTCCTTCTTTGTCATTAGCGTCTGCCCGATGCAGCCCAGGGACGCCAGTGTGCTCACTGAACTGTGCATGCACTTTGTGTACTTGGGCTCCTGCCCATGCCTGGGAGCTGGTGTTTGATCCAGACTGAACAAGATGGTCTTAGCCTTCAAAGCCAGCCTGTTTACATTCCTCTGCTCTATCTAGTCTCCTTTTCTCCAGTGCCCCCAAGATAGGTGTCTGGCTGATAAATACTTACCTTGTGCATTGTGCTTTCCTCTGGTGGCCTCAGCATGCTTTAGCAGAGGTGAAAGCAGTGTGAAGTCCATTTTATGGGTGGAAAAACAGCAGCACAATGCTCAGACCTGCAGGGCAAAGCAGGGCCAGAAACATCCAGGCAAAAAAACACAGGTCTCTCACTCAACCCAAAACAGCCCAGCCTAGTGAACCGTAGTACCTCAGCTTTCCTTCCAGACACCCTTATTTCTGCAGTTCCTCCTCTGCCTCCCAAACCATTCCACGTGGTGCAGTGGGCTGGGGGAGGCAGCAAACAGGGACAGCACAGCAAAGGGTATGCAGAAAGTCCTTACCCATTGACTTCAGTGCAACTTGGGATGAAGCAGCTGGGGCAGATGTGCTGTCTCTGCAGGAGAGCTAGGTCGGATGAGAAGGTCCTGTGAAAAAAAGACTGGTGAAGAGAAGACATATGAAGGGTGTGGGGTGGAAAAGTCTTCTGAGAACAGAAGGTGAATGTGTTCAGTGCTCCACTGGCTCCGTCTCCCATCACTCGACATGGGAAACAGCAATATCCACTGCCAGGGGTGACTCCTTCAGGAATAGCCTCTCCCTACCTGGGGTGGTCACCGCATGGAAGAGAGGAGGGCTCTGGCTGGATGCAATAAGGGGGAGAGTTCTCTTCTTGATCTCATGTGCTAAGGCTATACCCATGGAAAGGAAAACCCAGTGGTTCAGAGGTTGCTGTTTGTTCCTACTGCTGTGCCCAATACACAGGAGAAAATTCATCTCCAACCATGCCACATAGATCACATGAATCAACAGTCTGAGAGCTGGAATAACCAGTGGAGAAACTTAAGGGAGCTACAGGAACAGGAAAGCAGCAAGGTGTACAAAAGCTCTGAAGTTTGAGTTTACCATTCAATTCTTCTTCAGTCAGCTTCTAAGTGCCACCCAAGCCTCCTGGGTACACCTTGAAGATGAAGCAGCAAACAGGTAACCTTTTGACTCAAATCTCATCAGCTTCCCTTCCCTTCTGGAGGACACTTTAAATTTGTCAGCACTTCTCTGAAGATCCCAAAAATAAGAAGCAAATCCCTGGTTTTGGCCAATGCATCTCACACTGAGACAGAGGAAAGAAAAGCAGAGTTATGAGTCCTGTTTGGTTTGTTCTGTTAATGCTGGATTAAGGACTTTCAATCTCTAGGTTAGGGGGAAAAAAGTGAGTGAAAATGGTACAACACCTACATCTTTCCTGCCCCACAGCTTACAGAGTTGGGCCCTGCAGTATAACACAAAAATCAAGTCACCCTGAGGGTAGAACCTCTCCATCTTCACAGCTAGCATTTCCCAATCTGTGGCGTAGGCTGATAGTTCATCCACTCTCTGGGGTTTGAAAACTGACAGATCTGTGCGCAAATTCCCTTTCCACTCTAAATGCCATTTAATGGCAGTAACTGGAAAGGTCTTATTTGGCAGTGGCCCCTTCCAGAGTCAAGGCCATGGCCCCTGCTGCAACACAGGAGAGCTCCTGGTTCCAGTGCAGCCATTCACAAAGACTGGGATTTCTTGAGAATTTCTTACACAAGCTCCAAGTACCAAAATGCTTTCAAGAGTACAGGTTGTTCTGATGATAAGAGAAATGAATCAGAACTCTAGAAGCCATGAAAGAGGGCTTAGTTCAGTGCTGGAGCTGTGACATTAAAGAACCCCCCTGACTCTTTGGGATCTATGTATTTATGCCATCGTGCCTCCTCCTTACCTTACACCAACTTGCAGAATGAACAGAAAACAACCTCCCTACTTAAAAATTCAAAGAGCTGATGCTCTATACAAGAGTCTTAGGGTCATATGATTGCATCTATGATCCTTCTGCAAACACAAACTGAAATAAGAGCTTTCTAGCAAGTGTTGATCCATTAAACAGGCTTCTCTTTTAGGGGGGTGCTGGGCTTGGGCAGCGATGCCAATTCCATTCTCAAATCCCAATTTAAATATCTTTGAGGTCAAGGTCATTATTCACACCTTTGAAAGTACTATGAATCTACAAGAAGAAGCAGGAGCATTAAGAGTGCAGGGAGGATGGTTTACACTGGCAGAACCTGACCTTGGAATGCAGTCAGCAAGGTCTTGTACTCACAGCAAGCTCCTGGGTACAGAGCTAGCACCAAACACTGGATATGAATGGAAATGGTGTCGATGGGGTTCTCCTCCTGCTAGAGTACTCTTCATCTCTATACCAATCACGCTGTAGATGGATTTACTTCTGGAGAGAGCATGGTTCATTAAGCCCTGGGTGCAGCAGAGGGTGAGTACCCTTGGGAACGGCGCAGGACAAAGGCTGCAGAAGCCACTGCTCAGTCTACACCTCCAGTAAGGTGCTTTCCTTCCTCAGTGAGTGTTCCCATCAAGTCAAAAATAGAAATGGGTGCCTCGGATGAGTCTGTGCAAAAGCTCAAGTGCAGAGGAACCATTAACAACAGGGATGGCTTAGGACAGCCATTCATCTAGGCATTAGTTTGGCTTTGGATGGTGAAGAACATCTCTGGGCCAAGATCTTCAGTATCAGCGTGGGGAGGTGTGCGTGTGTGGGTTTCTTACAAGGTCTCACCAGCTACACATAAAATACAGCCATAATCTACAGCTCAGCACAGATCCCCTCAAGAACCTGACACCAAAGCTGTCCTGGCTCACTCAGAAGAGAAAAAAAATGAGACTACAAGATCCTGTGACCCATGGCAGCACTCCAAGTGACACCTGCCATGCCATCCGCAGAGGGAACATCAGGAATGAAGTTCCAGGGAGAAGGTAGGGATACAGATTTTTAACATTTTTATTACACAGTAAAGAATACAACAATACCTGAATCATACTTTAAAAGATTCACAGGTTGACAGACCATACATTACAGTCCAACTAAAGAAAAAAAGGATAAACAAGAAACCACAGTTCAGACATAGTAGACTTAAAAGCTCAAGAGTATGCTGACAAAAGCACAATGCCTAGACCCCACCCCCCCTCAGTGTTAGTCTACCATTAACTTGTGGTACATGTCTGAATTCAGTATTGCACAACAACTTTTCTCTTTTTTTTTTTTTTCTTTTTTTTTTTTTTTTTTTTTTTTTTTTTTTTTTTTCTTTTTTTTTTTTTTTTTTTTTTTTTCCTTTTTTTTTCCTTTTTTTTTTTTTCCACAATAATGTCGCGGAACCCAAAAAACAAAAAAAATATTTCCAAAAATAAGAAAGTACTTCAAATCTGCATTTCAACAGTCTCCAATCTTTTTATTTTTTTTATTTTTTTCGTTTCTGTTCCTTGAGGAATTCGGACAACGTGGAGTCACTTGCTTCCCCTAAACGTATTCCAGACATAGGCATGCTTTGCATAAGTAAACCAGCCTTGTAATTTTTCAATCCCCAAGACATGCACCTACACAAAATAAAAAAAAAACAAAACCAAATCAAATCAAATCAGAGAGACAGGCGGCCCCTGTCACACACAG
>VWZY01003058.1:60137-92637 GCA_013399075.1 Chloroceryle aenea
AGTCATTTAATTGGTTCAGCTTTCTTATTAAAATACGCATCAATTCTCTACCAGCCTGCACTCAACACAAACAGTGACACAGGAGTGCAAGGTTTTCATGAAGTGACAAAGCTCTGAACTGTCTCCTTACACAATTATTGATGTGTCCTACATTGTCTGGTAGATGATTTTGTCTGCTGGACAAATTAATTGTGGGAATAAAAGCACAGAAAATGGAAAAACTTAAAAATAAGGTTTACAGGTCAAATTTAGGCAACAACTTACTGCAGTTAAAAATTGCTTCCATGCAGTTTAGCATAAACATGATGGGGAGCTTGCACTTTTTGACGTGCACACCTCCCTATCCTGCAAAGCCCTCACCACTGTGGCCATCCATTGCTCCTTCCCATGTGCAGGCAGGGGAAAATAGCAGTAAAGATCAGGCTTGGGCACCACAACCTTTGGCAACAAATGCTTTCTGTTCACACTGCTGGCTGATAGCTCCAGGGACCAAATTCTGCTGAGGAAAAGCTAATGGGCTGGGCTGTGCTTCCTGCACCCATGCTCAAGTATTTCCAGTGAGTAGATAACACAGAGACCGAGCTCACTACAGGAATGAGCATGCTCAAGGTATCTTCCCCCTGGGAAGCTCGAGCAAAATGGACCTTCCTGGCTGAACTATGTGGACAGCATCTCAGGTAACAGGGGACCACAATGGCATTGTTGGTGACGAGGTGGCAAACATCACAGAAGGGCAAATGAGCCTGACTATTGACTGCTTGACACCTGGTTTAGGACTCTGCATCTTCTAGCACTGGCATGAGCCAGCCTGGAGTACTGTCCAGGTTGGGATAATGCCCCTCAAATACAGCAAATCAAATAAGACTTGGAAAGAACCCAGAGAAAGGCAGCCAGAATAATCAGAGGTCAGGAAAACACAAGCTGTGAGAGAAGAGTGAACAAACTCAGACTGATAAACCTAAGGGGAGTTGGTAGCCTGAGAGGGGACTGCAGCACTCACACATCTTGAAGGTTGCTGCAGTGAAGCAGGCAATGACCATGTCTACAGGGATGAACGTGAGGAGCAATGGGACCAAATATCTGCCAGAAAAATTGGGAGGAGATGTTATGAGAAATCTTTTCAAGGACAGGCACAAACTGCCTAGAAGGGCTGGAGAATCTCCATCACCAAAGCCCAGGACAAGCAGGTGTCTCACAGGAGTGATACAGCTCCAGCTGGTCCTACAGTGGGAAAGGGAGCAGCAGATCTCTCAGAGCCTCTCCTGCTCTTTAAGTAGTGACCTACTCACTGTACTTCCAGCTCACTGCTTGCTTTATACAGTTCCAGATGTAGCTAAAGCTACAAGGAGGACTGGATTAGAGTTCTCATTGATTTTCCTAGGAAACAGTGAGGTTATACAAAAGGCCAGATTCTCAGACTACATAATTCAATTTAACTACACTACCTTGAAAATGGATTAATTCAATGAAATTGGGCTAAATTACACCAGATGGGAATCTTGCTCCGAATTTATGCCACCGATCATATTTCATCCTCCTCTTTCAACTGACAAGGAACATCAGTCTTAGGTCAGAGCCTTATCTTAGGTCAGACTCTTAACTCTCATGAGCTTAAGCTTCCATCTTCAAACAACAGAACTCAGACACTTCTGTTTGCCATCATGAAAATTCTTTAAAACAAATGCTCTCCATTTCTGCGGTCTCCAATACCAGGACACAAATTTGTCAATAATTTTGCCCATCCCGTTGCTTTAACCTTTGAAGTATTCAACCACACTTGAGTATTTGCTTTCCTCTGACACCTCCAGCTGAGACTTGGTGTAGAGCTTGCTTAAAGAAGAAGAAAAAAAACTCCCAAATGGACTATGCCATGTGAAAGAGATGATGAACTCTGAAAGACTCTAATAACCTGTCAAACACTGCTCTGTCATCTTTGACAGATCCTGCATTTCCCCAGTTTACTGTGTAAGGAAACATGTCTGGGGATGAAGAGCTGAGATTTTTCCCAGTTCTGCAATGCTCATGGCATTCAAAACTCTATCACTGCTAACCACAAAAAAAGAACATCTCGAAATCACCGCAACCGCAGTGGCGTAAACGAGGACTCTATGAGCCACTGAACACCAGTGCAAAAACCAGCCAGGCTGTTTATGGAAATTCCATCCAACGCCCAGGAGAAAGGGAAACACATTGGTGCTTCAGAAATTCCCAAGCTGTGTCAAAATGCAGGGCTCCACACGGAGCTACTCAAACCTTTAGGCACTTGGAGTAAAGTTGCACCTATCGCTGCATACAGAAGAGATGTGCAAGCTGGCTAGGCAGGCTTAGGTTTTGGGGCAGAGCCAATGGTCACATCTCATCTGGACTGATCCTGCACAGAATACATGGCTCTGGTGCCTCTGTACCACTCATCACTGCAGGGTGTGATGGGCTCCTTGTAAGAGATGTCCAAGCAAAAAAAAACCCCAAACCCTAAACCAAAACATTAGCTGACGTAGGTATTTAATTTAACACCAGCCTACAAACTAGGCTTGCCTGAATTGTTCAGGTTTGCTGGCCCAGTCCAGGTCTCAGTGGGCTGGTCAGCAGAGTTTGACCCCAACTGTCATCAGAGTGTCAGGTGAATGTGATATTCACATACAGCATCAACTCTTGCAATATAAACAAGCCCTAACATTACACATCTCTTACAAGCAGTGTAGAACCAGTTACACACTTGTTTTGACCGAACAGCTGTCAGCATCTGGTTGAAGTAGGAGAGAATTGAGTGTATTCCTACCCTGTCCCAGCCCCCACCCTACTCAAAAGTGAGGAAGAACACTTCAGATTCTTCAGTGTCACTTTACACCAGAGCAGAAAGTCAGATGTTTTGATGGTTCCCCCTCCCTCCCCACCAATCTGGGCAGCCACTCCCTTTGCCAAGCTGTTCCCCCTTACTATCCAAATGGATTTGCACAACAGTGCATTGCAGCCAAAGAAGCACAGCAGTCATGAAAGAGTAGGCTGCTCAAATGTGTTGCTGTAGTCAGCTACTGATGAATGGGTCATCTTTTGTCAAGTGAACAGGTAAAGAAATAATTTGTGGTTCAGGAACAGCCCTGCTGGCAGGAAGGTCTTCTCCTGTGCTTTTACTTTCCAAAAGCTGTGTGTTCTGTTAGGTGGTCTTCAACCAGTCCCTCACTAGAGTAACAGAAGATCATGGACATGCTGGAAACAATGAAAAGCTTCCAAAGAGACTGAAGCAGTGGCACTGCAAACTAAGTCCTATCCAACAACATGATCAGGCATCGGGGTAGGGTCAGAAATGGAATGTGAAGAAAAAAAAATAGCAAGGTAATATCCTCAAAATATTGCAGATCACTTCTTAAGTCAAGGTGCTTCCAAATGTCACACCTCAGGTCAGGTTAACTTGGCAAACTTCACTGCTTTCTTGCAGACAACCCTCTGGGGTGACAATTTTTCTGGATTAAAATCAAAGCAAAACAAAACACACACAAAGCAGCAGCACCAAAAACCCCCATAAAACCAAACCAAAATGCACAAAACCAAAAGCACAAAAATATCTTAAACCCAAACTACTTCTCTTACAAGACCTCTGAAAGGCCTTGGATGTGAAGAGAAACCTTGCCAACAGACAGGGAGTGGCCACAGCAGATGAAAATTATAGCTAATCCCCTGGAAATCTGGTGCCAAAATCCCATCTCCATTCAGAGTTTCAACAGCCAAAAGATGAATGACATCCATGGGAGAAATAGTCTGCGTCAGGAACTGCATGGAGATCACAGAGCAGCCCATCCTGAGCTCTCTTGCAGGCCTTGGTGTAAGGCCACAGCAAGAGTAAGAAATGAGGAGTGATGCTCAGCCCTCCTCTAGACCTGTAAGACTGCAGAAGCTGATTTTCAGCATTCCAGCATTTTGAACTGGAAATAGGCTGGCCCTGAAAATATTATTCTGGTGCCTTTAGTACACAGGAATCTGCATTGCTGGAAACATTCTACTGAAAGATGTAAACAGAGGGGAGCTGATGAAGACTTCCAACCTGGACAAATAAGGAGGGACCACAGAAATCACAGAGTCTTAGGGCTTGGAAGGAACCTCTGATGTTGACAGAGAGAAGCACACCAAAGCAAATGTGAAGCTTTATTCCTCAACCTCAATAAACACAAAGTCTCATCTCCAAAGAAACACTTTTCAAACTCATCTCCTGTCCTCAAAGATGTCCCATTCTCATGGGAGTTAGCCAAAAAAAGGGACACCCTGAGTTAATAGGCAGTAGTGAGAAGCATTGCCCTAAGTGTCCGGAGAGTGCCATAACCAAAAGCAGAAGAGAAACACATTATAAAAAACTTAACAGGCACTCTAACTCTCAGATAAGTGTCACTGTCAGCTCCCTTCACAATCAATCAAGCACCTCCAATCACAAACTGAGCAAACTTGAGTTCTCTCTGCAAGTTCCCTAAATCTTGCATTTCTTACCTCATAACATTCACAGCACACAGACTCTCTACACATTCCTTTGGATGCACATTTGCCTGTGGAAGAAGGAGCTGTACAAAAGTACTTCCTCTGTCCTGCCTACACCCTATCAGTTCATTAACCAGACTCTTTGGAAGCAACAGGAAACCTACCCCTGAGATTTTGGTTTTAACAATCGGAGTCTCTTGGACATAGACAGGCACACGATGAGAGCTCTTCAGTGATGCTGTCAGACAAACACCCTTTCTCTGAATGTGCTGCAGGAAAAAGTGTCCTCGAGTGTATCTCAGCTACAAAACACCAATAAATTGAATTTATGTCTCATTTAATCTACAATGGAACAGTTAGTACTTAAAGGGTACATACACTTCCCCTACTCCCTTTCTTCCTGAGAAACTTTCAGATGCTGAAAATCAATTCCTTTTGTCTCCTTGTTATTCATCTGCTACATATTAAGGAGAAACTCTGGGCATTCAGTGATCCCACAATGGTCTTTCATCTCCAGAGAAGCCTGGTATGAATTAAAATCTTCTGCTCCCTCAAATTATGGCTGCATACTGCAGCATGCTGCTGACTTATCTGCTTGCAATTTGGGCCACTTTTTTTCAGCATGCTGCAGCTTGCTCATCTGCATCTTGCAAATGAAGTGACTTTTCTACAAGGCTTTAAGATTAGAGTGCACAAACACAGACCTGTCCCCAAGCACCAGGTATTCCCATTTCCAACTCCCTGCCATCTAGAATTTACATTAAAAAGTGGGTTTACTACAGCCAAGCCCTTAGTACCAGAACTATAAATACTACAAGTAGTGTTCTTTCATTTCAGTGGCCTTGAGAGATGAAGATTATAACTGACGTCATTTCTTGTCATGTCTGATTTTAAGGGCAATTTTAGCTTAGGACCTTTTTCTTCTGGAACAGACATCAGATTTATTTGCTATCTAGACTGTTGCAGCACTGGTCCAACACACGCTTCTCTTTCACTCCCAGCTTGCAGCTAGCTGTGCTCCTGAATGTCCCAAACCACAGCAATTCAAGGCTTCCACCCTCAGCTCTGAAAGCAAATCAAGGCTTAACATAGTTATTCTTGGTTTACTCTGTGTGGCTCCTTCAGTCTCTTTTCCCTCCTTGGAAATGCTGGTTACCCACGCCTCAACTCTCAAAGATTCCTGAAGCCAAAGCAACACATTTAAATAAGCAAACTCTTGAAAATCTACCTTTGCATCCTGTCCTAGAGGAGCCCTCATCTTTTGCTAATTGCTTCCTTATCAGTGATCTGCATGAGGAGATCGAGGTCACCCTCAGCAAGTTTGCAGATGATACCAAATCAGGGGGGGGTGTTGATCTGCTTGAGGGTAGGGGGGCTTTGCAGAGAGATCTGGATGGGCTGGATGTGTAAAAAAAAAGATGTGTATCTGTGGTACTGAGGGACATGGCTTAGTGGTGACCTGGCAGTGCTGGGTTGATGATTTGACTTGATGACCTTAAAGGTCTCTTCCAACAGAAATGATTCTATGACTTTCATCCAACACTTTCCCAGACAAGCTTTTATCCACCTTGCTCTACAGCCTCTTAAATGACTCATTTCTTTGTTTAAACTGGATTTTAGTCCAAAATATTTTCCACTAAGCAATCTTTTTATCTCTTCAATACGGTAGCTTGAAGAGCTTTAAGATAAAGCTACTGCAAAGCAAGATTAGAACAGAACCGTGTGCAGAATATTCAACTCTGAACAGCACCTAAAAGGTGAGAACACAACTCAAGTTCACCAAACATCTTGAGATCTTGATAGCCAGGAATATTTGGAACCCAGCACGCACCCAAACTCCGCCTCCAAACCAACCACCCACAGCTCCCAGCAGGCAGCCAACTCCCACGTGGCACCAGCACTACCTCAGACACACCTACAGTGTGCAGCCTGCCCGGAGAAGCTCTCACCTCGCTGGAGTCCTCCTGCTGATTGATGACAGCCAGGGCATCCTCTGCGGCCTGGCGCTTGGCTTCGGCGACCGTGCGCTCCATCTTGGCTCTCTCGGAAGTGATCATGTCGTGAGCTTTCCGCTCGGCCTCCGACACCGCCTTCTGCAGCTCGGCCATCGCCTGGCGCTTCACTTCATTGACGGCTTCCTCTGCGAAGGAGGGGAGGGGAGAAAACCTGGTCAGCACGGCATGGGATGGCCACCTGAAATGCAGCAGCTCCTCTGTTATATTGAGTCTTCCTTTTGAGTAGCGAGACACAGGACAACCTGTTTCCTCAGGACACTTCCAGACCACCCAAATATTTCCTCATCACCAAGCTGCTGATGCTTGTGAGGATTCGTTTTGAGTCATAGGCAGTACTTCTTTGACTACAGATCCTGCAGATCTCCAGCATGTTATTTTTTGCAATCTTTCTGTCCATTTTACTTGGAAAACTGGGATTGTAGCACAACAGATTGATGAGTAAGAAATATTAATTATGATGGAACACATTATGGATGGAACACATTATATCAAAGGTGTTATATGTAAGCTCTGGAAATTAAGACATGATTTATAGTCATTAACAATCTTTTTTTCCCATATATGTATGAATAAATAGATGAAAATTTTTAAAAAACCCACTTTTATTTAACATTTTTTAATCACTGGCCTAATATCTTTTCCTGGACATAAAATTTCACAAGCCAAAATTACAATTTGCTTATGAACAAGCCTTTGACCTCTTGATCTCCACTTCAAACTTATGTTTACACTGGGAAGACTCAATTCCTGGCTCCACCAAGCTCTGGAGCCCACCACAGCCAGCAAAGCTGCAATGCACAATTCACCCTGAGCTGGAGCACGTGGCTGCATTGAATTCAAACCTCCCTGCAAAATGTGGATTGGCACAAATCAGTTCTTTGGGTTTTGATGCAAGAAGAGTGCAAAGATTGTACTAATGAACAGGTTTTTAATTGACAACTAAAACAAGTAAAATTTTTTTTTTAATTAACTGCTCTAATTAACAAGGAAACCATCCTCCCCCTGAATTAGTTTATCTAATTTTCATCTTTATTCAAAGCAAAATGACAATGATTAATTGAAAACTTAATAAGCAGTAATTATTAACTTGGCAAACCTAGTACCAATTAACACTCTATTAAAACTAATTATGACATGTTTCATTCAAGTGTTTGCACTTAATTGTTTCATCCACTTAAAAACCACCTTAATTAAATGTTCTCTTTAATTAAAACCATAGATTTCTAATAAAAATGCTTTATTGTAGATTAAAACCTAAGTATTACCACTGTCTTTTGAGTTTTAGCCCACGTATTTGTGTGCCTGCCCTCCACAGACCTGACTCTTATGTACAGACACCAATAACTCTCTCACATCTCACAGCTCTGCACTGGTTATTTAAAAAAAATACTATCTAAAGTCTTCATTTTCAGCTCTTAAGCAACCTACAATAAAGACTTTAAGCCACGTCCTGACTAAAACTGAATTCAAATGAAATTGGAGTTGTCTGCGATGGTTCAGCTGAAGTTTTTGAAGGAGGGCAGGGTGGGGGGGAATCCAGAGACAAAACTTATGCCTTTATTTTTATGAGGTTGAAAATATGCCCTTATATTCCCCTACCATAAATGTTGTTTAGGGGAAAGCCTCAGGAGAGGGGAAAAAATCCTACCCTTGAACCACACAGCCAAGGCTTAATTTACTTTGAATATTCAAGGTGAATTAAAATTCTATCTAAGTGGCAATACAGGACAATAATTTTTGCTTACGATCAAAGCTGCAGCTAGACTAATTGTATATGCAAATCAGGCAATTTATATTTAAATTATGCATTCCTATTCTAGTCCCACAGGCATGCACGGATCAGCAAAGGGAATTGGTAGGACATTTGCAAGGTGCTTGAATATTTATTACCAACTGCAAACATTCACCCATCGTGAGAAAAGAAATCTACACAGGCAAACATGCAGATGCAATTTTATGACCATTTTCATAAAAATAAGGCAACTTAAACACAGACATTTTGTGTCTATGATCTGGAGTTGCTAATAGAGTGGATCTCTTTGAGAAAAATCTGTGTTCTTGCTGATATTTGCTACAAGCAGACAGCATCTTTGGATGGCATGATGCGCTTTCATTACATCAAATAAACAGAGTCTGAAGCTGAGGTGGGTGCAGTGGTTGGGCTATGGGTGCCAGTTTGAACTATGAAACAGAAGCACAACCCAACACTCCAGCATTTTACAGAGCCTTCTAATTCTGTAGGGGTTTTTATCTTGCATTATCTGCCCCTTTTCAGTCCAAATATAGAAATCAAATCCTATATTCTAACTTCTATATTGCCTAAGTTATTTGCAAAGCTTCTGAGTATGAAGATGCTGAAATGTTTATGAGGCCATATGCCTGACTGATATTTTTCAGTTGGCATAAACTGTGGATTGGACTTTAGTATTTCCATTAATTTCAACAACAGAATTTGTGTTGTGCTTTACTAAGTGTGAAAATAAACAGTTAAAATATTTGGGGGGCTTTGGTTAAATGCATCATCATTATTTTAATGTATTATGAACTCATGAACACCTGAATATATGAGACAAAAACTTCCTATCACTGTTTTTCTGCACTTTGTCTGGAAAAAAAATGTTTTCACTACCTACAGATATTTTATAGTCATAGGATGCAGGCTTTATAGCTTCACAAAATGATAAAAGCTGCAATATCTGTGCAGGAAAAGTTATGGGTGACAGTGAAGGAGGCTTTATTTGCCTTGAGAATGCTAGGCTACGAGACCAAGAATGATCCAGCACTCTTCATGTCTCTGCATTTCTCAGAGGAAGGAAAAGGGATCAGATTCCAGTATCAGAAAACAAACCTGGAAGCTTTTAAAGCCAAGATGCATCTATCTGCATCCTTCATTTTCCCACTAATGCCAAGCATTCTTTGCATGAATTCACCCTGGGATTTTAGGAATACAACTGAAATCTTCCCTCCCTTTGAGTAGCATTCAAATATATTCACTGCTGTGTATAACCCAAGGTTATGATTCACCAGCCAGCTCCTGACCACCTCCCTCACATCAGTGCAGGTTTTTCTCAGGACCACCCTGCAGCATGTACAGGAGCCCTGCTGTATTAGCATGACAAAGTATGGCCATTCCACACCTGTCTGGTAACTCCTGGAGCTTCCAGCTGGACTACCATGAACAGTAGACCTGGCTAAGCAATAGAGGATGGCTGGAAGACAGAAGGAAGCTTAGGCAGCAGCCCACAGTGGGACTGGGATCTGCTCAGGAAGAGAAATTGATATTTCCAGAGAGCAAGTCATCTAACTGAGGATCTGACCAATCCTCTTCACATGCTGCCCCTCACTTGACTACTGAGGGTCAACCAAGAAGTTGGCTTGGACTCTTATCTACATAGCCTTAATTCAATGAGGTGAATATGTTAAGGCACTAATGACTCCACTTCTCCAATGATCACAAAACCACGTCCTGAACATGGCATATTTCAAGAATTGTGCTGGACTCCAACAGTTTAAAGTGAATCTCTTAGTTACATGCTTTTGAGGTGGCTTATAATCCACTTTTACAGTCAATTCCTTCAGTTCAATGGATTCAGCATCCCAATCAAACTTCTGCACTTGATTCAGCTGTCTACACACTGGTCCTTATGGACATTTGAGATACCAAGATACCCACACTGAGCCAGCAGAAATTACTTGTGGGAGATTTGCTGCCTTCTTGACTGGCAGTTGCAGCACAGCCAGGAAATTACAGAGCATCTCAAATGGCAGCTAGAGACCTATTTTTACATAGCTGAATTGCACCTTTACTGCCTGGAACTGATTATGAAATTACGGAGACCTCCAACTTCAGTGCACCCTCCTGAAAACAAAGGCTGAAAAAAAAAAGCAGGATGCTTTCTGATGTTTTACTGCTCTTAATAACACATACAGGTATAGGTCCTGTAGAAAGTCAGTTCTTTTATTCTCCAGTTCAGAGGCATGCCCAGTTAATACAAGGAACCTGCTTTAAACCCAGATCAGCAGGAGAATCGAGACTGGAAATGGGACCAAAGGGAAAACTTTTGTTTCAAAAGAAGCTATTAAATCTGTGTTCATGAGATGACAAGTCATAGCTCCTACCATGTGTGGATACACACAGTGTGACTGCACATCCCATGTTCTACCTCAAGCCAAAAGCTTCGATTAACTTGTGTTGACATCTCATGAAGAAGCTTTTGTTCTTTTATTGTATTGTGTCTAGGGGTCATAAATGACCTGATATGCCAAACATCAAAACTTAGGTTTTGCAAGAGGAATAAAGTTCCTGGAATTCAACTGAATAATGTTCTTCTTACAAAGATTTTCTGGGACTGCATATTTTACATATATTTTTCATTTAAGATGTTGACATAAATGTGGCAAAACAAATGATGAAATTATTTTGGGGCACTGAGTTACAAAGGCTACAGTTTCCTTGGACAGAAGAAAAATGTGTAGATTCTTTTGTTATTTTTTCATAGGAATGCAACAGCTCCAAAAATATTAATTAGCATCTTGAAAAATGTAGACTTTTCCTGCTAAACCCACATCACACAAAGCCCACAACCTCTTGCCTGATGCATCGATGTGGCAGCGTGGCATTTTTACACCTGATGCTTTGCATCCAGTGATGTGGTGCTCAGGGTATACCTGGCAGTGCTGGGGTAATGGTTGGACTTTATCATCTTAAAGCTCATAATTCTATGATTCTGAGAGTTTAAAATACATCAGAAAGCAGCTTGCAGTCAGAGTCAGTTGATCAGAAAGCATCAGAACTGCTGCATATTTGCCATTTAATGATTAACTCCTGCTCAGAGAGCTGCTGTAGACTTCATGGCTGTACAGCTGCTCAAAAGAGGGGGCAGGAGTGGTGTTTGAAAGCAGATAGAGAAGCTCAACTGGAGTTCAAGAGCTGGCTCTGGGCCCCTTTGAAAAGAAGGGAGCTCTGCTATCAGTGTCAAAAGAGCAAAGGTTTAGCTCCGGCACTGCAATGGGACCCTCACCACGAAACTCCTGCACTCAGGCAGAGATCCAAAGTGTTGCAGCAAGCTCTGCACAATCAGGATGACCTGCCTGGTGCTTCCCAGCTTGGGGGAGATGCTGTCAATGCCCACACAACCATCCAGAGCAGCCACTGAGATGTGATCACTGAAAACGTTGCTGGTTTATGAGGACAGACTTCACTGGGGGCTGACAGGCACAAAATCTTTTTCAAATTAAGAATGGTTACACGGAATAGTTGAAGGGTTTTCTTTAACAGGTATACTGAGGTTTTTTCCCCTCCTTTGGGAATTTTTTTAACTAGGTAAGAACACTGAGGCTTAAAGAAAAAATAATTCAAACCTACACAAACTTTTTTCTTTTTAATTGCTAACAGACTGAAACTTTAGCATATCAACTTCCAGCCTGAAAGCATTATAACCCCTGAAAACAGGGGTCCTTAATGGAAGTCCAGCTATCCTCCTGACTATAGCAGCAGATGCTTCTATTATAAAGATTATTTCAAGTCCTGATCAGTTCCAGTTTAAGATTATTAAACACAATTTAGTCTTGTTACTAGTAAGCCCCTTTTCTTTTTCTTTTTTTTTCTTTTTTTTTCCATTCCTCACATCAGTGCATTAACAACTGCACACAGCTGCCAGCAGACTAAGCTGGTGTTTTTAAACAGTTCTTACCAGCTTTCTTCCAGATCTCCTCTGGCACGTATCCAGACGCAGGCCTGTGAAGGAATTCCCGATGTGATTCTGCAGGAGGAGGGGGGGGTGAGGAGGGAAAAAGAAAGAGCATCATAAGCAATGCTTGCTTGTTGAGAACAAGGCTTAGAGAAATGTCTTTTCCCTTATCACTCAGACAAAAAACAATGACATGAAGTTTCCCTTTCCTCAAAACAGATGCCGTGGCTGCAGCTGACAAATGTCACACAGGCTAAATCAGTGTTCAGGACTCGAGTGTCTCAGCTTAACCCCAGCTCAGCCCAGTTTGGTTTAGTTTTATTTTCATTTTACAGTGTTTCAAGTCAACTCTATATGACAGTTTCCACGTTTTTATGGCTGGCTTTGCAAGAGCAGATGAGGGAGTGATGTGCTTCAGCCCTTGTCATTATGTTTAGGTAAAGGAAGAATAAAGAGGGCACCGGTCCAGTTTGGCACTCGTGCTCTGGGAAAACAGAATGGCTACTGAGGAGTGGAGATAAAAGCCAAGATGTCATTCCTCTGATCAAATAAGCTGTCCACAGAAAAAGAAAGGGGTGTTTCTCTATGCTTGGAGCTATGCTTTCCTATATCTGAGCCCATGCTGGCAACTGTAGCTGCATAGCTTGAAAAACAGAACCTTTAACTTTAGGTTAAGCCCCGAAATACATATGCTGCCAAACAGCTTCACTGGAGCTGAAGCTTGTAATTCACCCATATATTTCAATCACAACTTGACAGCTCCCCCCCACCAACCCCAGTCTCTTTTTTAAAAGGTTTTAACCTCTGGGCCTGAGCCTAAGAACTCTGAAATCAGCAAGATCCCTTCTGCAGACTTCAAAGATGCAAGATCAGACAATGCAGAAAGAAAATTCACTTTAGCCTGAGATTCTGTATACAGATTCTCAGCAGATGAAAAGCTGCTCTTTTGAAATACAATTTAAAATCTGATTAATTCTTTTTCAAAGTAACAGAGGAAACATTCAGAAAAAAACAAACCCAAACGACCTTCATTTACATTGCCTGTGTGGTAGAATTCAAGCATCAAAGTAATTGATTTACTACATTTGAGAGGTTTGAATCATTTTAAAGATGTTGCTAGAAATTAAACATCCTGCTTGACATCTGAGTTTAAAGCAGAACAAAACTACATATCATTCTTTGAATACTACTTGTTATTAAATATATTATTTTTTGAGTTGTTATTCACTAACTTGGTCAAAAAATTGCCTTTTTAAGAAAAAAATGATGGAATCATTAAGTTTCACAGAACATTTTATACATAACCACCCATATGCATGCAGTACTCTATATACAGTAGGCTAGAGAAGCTTTAAATACATTTAAAAATGACATATAATATTGCAGACAGATAAGGGTGGAAATAACAGAGCCCATTTCAGCTGCACAGAGAGCAGGGAATCCCAGTCCCCGTGCACTGGTCCACAGCTGCAGTTTCTAGCACCTGACTCTGCAGCCACTGACAGGATGGACTCAGGTAGCTGAGTGGATTTCCCCAGCTCTTCTCTTTGCCACTAAAGCATGGGATGAAAATAAAATGGATTTTTGTAGGCAGAACTTCACACCTCTCAGGCGTAAAATGATGGGGGGGGCGTGGGGGCAAGATTCTGCAGAACAGTTATTGGTTTAATCAGCTTGATGGATGGAGGGCTTCAGACCTCATGCTGATAGAGAACTTCAGACCTGATGCTGAAAATGGGAAAAGTCTCAATATCACTTGGCTTGTGTGATTCTGGAGACTGTAACAGATGGAATTGTGGACACTTCTCTCATCCCTCGGAGGCTTTTAGGCTTACAGTCACAGTGCCAGCTCAGTTCAGGGACAGAGGTGGCAGCAGAAAAGACATTGCTGGAAAACTAAAGGCAAAAAATCAAAACTCTTAATTGCTCTTCCTGCAATACCTGCAGAAAAAGCTCCAACTAGACTCCAGATGCAGGAAAACAAGGGGTTTGTTGTTGTTCATGTCCCATGCTTAGTGTGGAGTTTTCCTGGCTGCTATTTAAGGTGCCAGCAATTGCAAGGGGATGATAACCTTGATCCAAGCTCTCTACCATGGTACTTAGCATTAAAAAGAAAGCGATGTGGACCTAATTTGTTGGTACACATGACTTTCCAAAAATGGAATTCAATGACATAAATGACCAGCTTGCCAGCTAATTGTTACAATTTCCAAAACATAAACATCAATCAAGCTCTTATTCCAACCACAAAATTATTTTCATGAGGAATGAGATCCTCTGCAAAAAGAATTAAATCAAGAGCTTCTGAAAGACTTTCCCATAGTTTGGAATGGCACACCAAAAAAAAGACAAGAAGCACTTATGAAGATAATAAAGAACATATTTTCCAAGCAATATTAATAACATGGCTATTGTTTAGTCAGTAGTGATGAGTCCATGAAAACAACATTCTTTTTGGAACTAAACTGCAGGACATGACCAGAGGATGTACATCTTATATTACTAATGATAGTAAGGTAGAGTGTCCTTCAGATTAAGAATTGCAGAACTAGATCACCAAAGCACAGTAGATCTTAACCTGGATGTCTCAAAGAAACACAACTGAGTGAACTCCCTAAAATACTCAACGTAAAACCAACTGCAAAAAGCCATGATGGGGACAAGGTGTTATAGGAGCTGACTGACTGCAGCACCTCCGAGTCAAAGTGAATTCTGCCTGGAAGGAAGCAGGATGAAATCATGGCAAGATTAGGAATAACCTGAAGTGACAAGGCAGCTCATACAGGAAAGGATAACAGAACATGTCAGGCATAAGATAATGGTCTGTTAATGGGGAAAGTGAAACGATGTCTTATGCAGAACAAGGGGGTGTACACTACTGAATTTATGTGACACTCACAGCAAGGCATCGTTTGAAAGCACGGGTTGATAATCAGTCTGGTTCCTACTGAACCAGATGAAAAAGCCCAACAATGAAAATAAAAACCACATACACATGAGAGTAATCAGTCCTTGTCCATGAAGAGCTTAAATGAAGTAAAAATAAAATTGATTTTGCAATCAAAAATGTTTGGGATTTTCTTTTTTAGTTCAATGTGAAATAAACTTTTCAGCAAGAAAGTTGTTGGACTGGGATGAAAGAATACACCCAAGGAGAAGGCACAAAAACTGGTCCCAGTTTCAGCCCTCACATTCCTTTGGACAGCAGGAAAAATCTATGTTATCTAATAAAATATATAGAAATACTAATTTTTAGCCTATTCTGGAGGGTTTTTTTTTAATAAGGGAGAAAACAATGACTGAATAAAACCCTGTTGTCACAATATGGTGCTGGCTTGCTTAGGGACACTGGTGTATTTCTTCTAAGAATGCATTCAGCCATAAGAATCAACACTTAATTGATTGACCAGCTTTCTAAAGCTTACTAAGTAAAAATATCTTGTAGCCTGCTTCTTTTAGGTGGTTCTAAGATCAAGAGAAGAGGTGCTGAAAGCACAGAGAGAGATGTGGAGAGCTGTAAGAGCAGAAATAAATATGAGCCTTGGAAAACTGAGACAGAAAGCTAGGACACCAAATAAAGGATGCAAACTCTCACATGATAACAAGGACCAAACCCAAGAAAACAGAACAGAAAGACTTAAAAGGAAAAGATGTGTTCAAAACTGTCAAAAAGCTTAATCCATATTTGGAAAGAAGGAATGGGTTGACAGTCCAAAAGAAAGGAGGCTTTTACCACTGGACAATGACATCCAAGCCTATAATGAAAAAAATATCTATTAAGAAAGAGATGGACAGCTGATCTCTCGAGCATCTTTTAGAATCTGATGTATTTATGAAATATATAGATATAAATCTGAATGCTGAATGAGCCTACCTTGCTAACCCTGCTGGGGGTCATAAGTTTCAACTATTTTTACATAGATCTTCACCCTTCTTTGCCCTCTAGTACATTTTTGGTGCTATTACTTCTTGAACACATGGGAAATCGTGTGAAAAAAGCAGTTGTGTTGTCATTTTAAAAGAGTAAGATAAGGAAAACCAGGCAGACACTGTATGACTGAATCATCCTCAACCAGTCACAGCCTGAACAGGCATGCACAGACAGGAATGCCCTGGCTAACACTGAGAGTGTGAGGGGGAGCAAGCTTGGATAAAATCAACACCAGCTCTGAAAGGGTTATTATTTCCAAATGGCTACCCTCTGTGTTTCTGACAAATGCACACACTTCTGGGAAACGTGGCTTCCAGGGGCAAATCCTGCAGGTATTGGCACTCTTCAGCTGGAGATTTCAAACTCTAGTTTGTAAGATTCTCCTTCAGATCAATTCAACAGGCACTAAATATCAACATCACTGCAGAGCTGATGTGTGCCTACACCACTTATCTAGAGCCCCAGCTGCACTCAGTGTGGTTATAGATCTTGCTTATAACCCCCAATGTTGAAGGACCCTCATCTTTAATTTATCCTGGTATCTGTAATTAGTCACCACTAGGATGGAAGGTGCAGTCCTGCTGCAGTACGTAGGACTGAAATCCTTCAGCAGAAATGGAGGAGTCAGATGATGGATTATTCACTTCATAGACCAAGAGAATATATATAAAGTCAGAGTCATTTTTAGACTTTCATAAACATGTATTATTCAGGCTGAAAAGAATGGACCCATCTCACCTTCCAGACTCAGAGAATAATGAGGGCTTGCAACCTCTGGTAGTTGGCTAATACATGTGTTGGGTAACACTGCATTAAAACCAATGAGCAAGTGTTTCATTTGAATTCTTAATTACAAATATCAACAGGGAAATATTGATTGGATACTGCAAACTGTCAAGCTCAACACGATTTACAGGGATGTGAAATTAAAAGAAGCACAAAAAAATCTTTGGCAGGGAAAAGTGTGTACTGGTTCAAAATGAGGACCAGAATTCTCTTCCATTTTTCTTGGACTCAAAATGCTAAATTTCTGCTCAGTCTTCCAGTGAAAAGTCTACAAAGACTGTGGCATAATGTTTATAGTGAGAACATAGCACTGCAGTGATGGTATTTGAATTGTAAAGAAAAAGAAAGGCAGAGACAATGTTGCCATATGGCCCCCATTTCTTCCCCTCTTGCTACTGGAGATGACAAGAAGGATTTAAAGGCTGGATTACCTCATTCTGAAATAAAATTAAAAAAAAAATGCAAAGGGGAATCACTGACATTTAGAATCCCTGCAGCAAAAACTCCCAATATTTACATGTTGTGGCACTTTAATTAAAATATGGGAGGGAGTTTTTAACCCCTTCCCCCTCACTTATAAACAAAACTCAAAAGGTTTAAACAGAACAGCATCTCAAGGCTCACAGACACTGCTTTGACTTTATTATACCTCTGAGTGTTTTGTTAACCAGATTTGAGGAAATATCAGGATTACCTTTTCATAGACTCTAAAGTATTTTCTGCCTTACACATCAGACATAAAAGCACTTCTCAATATATTTAGGACTGACATGGATGCTCCATCACCAAGCAACCTAAAAGTTTCATGACCATGAGTCTCATAAGTAGTTTTTAAAGCCATATAATCAAAACAGAGGGGTTAAAATTGAAATGGATGAGAGTTCAGTTCAGTTTTGCCCCTAGAGGTGACTGGTTTGTCCAGTGCTGAAGGCTGCACCACACAATCTCCTTTTAAGCAAACAGACTTTTCTGTTTCCAAAAGTTTGCCTTGACAAAGATGAAACTAAAATGATAATACAGGGGTCTAATTGTATGTTTGATCTTAATTTTTAGTGTTGTTGCTGTCGTCCTGGTTATGACTATTTTTCTCTAAAGCTCTGATGAATGTCTGGAGTTTGGTTTTTCATGTTTTGTTTTGTTTTTTTACTTCCTAACCATACTTGCAAGCACCACGGCCTGGTTCTTTCTGCACTGTTGCTTTACTAGAGAAGGCTGCCACTGCTTTTGATCCAGGGGCTTCCTCAGAAGTGCTCTTCCCGAAGCTGCAGATGTGATCAACATCTCAGATGCCATATTCATGACTCTTTACATTACATTTAAGACTATTCCTACAAGCCATTACTTGAATGCTTCTTTCTGAGAAGGGCTTCTCTAGGGACTGGAGTTATTACTGAAGTTGGGAACAGCATTTCCATAACCTTTCTTTTCCCTGCCTGAAGCTGATTTCTAGAGCTATTGGCTTAGACCATTTCACACACACACAAACACACAATAAAAGGTTTATTTCTTATCAAAAGACATGAAATATTGTACTGATAACTCTAAAGAATTACCAAGAGGAAAATGGAGAAGGCATTAGATTTGGTTTTCTGCTTTTCTATTTTCAGTTAAAGAAGTTTTAGCTTTAGTAAGTTATTCTTATGGGTAAAAAAAAGTCATCTTAGAGTAGTTGTGTGAGGTATCATGCAAGTGTGACTGTGAAGGTCTGCAGGGGGGAAAGTCCAACTGCTTGGTCTGCTCCTTGCACGGACCTTGAAGTGAGCTCTGAGAAGCTCTGCTCTGCTCACAGTACCCAGTCTAGCTCAGATACACCTGTGTGAGCTGTAGTGGTGGACCCAGGTCTAGAAGGAACACGGGAGCATGGCTGGGAGCATCCCAGGTGTTGTTCCTTTCTCACATGGCAACCAAGTGGAGCTAAGAAGTGCTGATATCTTTACATCTCTCCTTTTTTGCTTAGAAAGACAACTTCCAAGTTAAGTCATTTGATCTGAGAAGGTGAAAGCCCTGGGTTTCACAGCACTAAGAATCCAGAAGCACTTCTGGATCTCCTTCATCAAGCAGGCAAGGGAGGGAGACAGGAACAGGGAGTCAGCGCACATCCCACTGTCCTCCTGCCCCACTACTTTCAGACACTGCTGAATGGAAAGCAAATTACCAAGCACAAACCAACCCCCCCGAGCCATTCCACGTGTAAACAGGACTATTAGGGCATCAGAGTTACACAGTTAATTCAGCAGGCAGCAGAGGAATACCTTACCACCACAACAGAAGAAGCACAAGAACAAATCTACACCTCACCCAGCACTTAGCTGAGCTAAAAGAGGACCAGTAAACATTTTTTCATGAGGATACCATACCTAATGTAACTGGATCTGGATTCACTGGACTCTGCTGCCTGGAGTGACTGCTGCTGCTGTTTCCCCCTTTTTTTAAATCTTCTGCATCACTGTACCGCCGTATCCAGTAATTCAGCTCCTCGCGGTCCGCTTCCTGACATCGCCGTAGGACAGTGAGAGAGCGCCTCGTTTTTTCCACCATGTCCATTATGCAGTTTAACAGCTATTCAGAGGGAGCAGAGGAATGAAAATTAACATTTTATTCATGAACTGGTGGGAAAATAAAGACCACATTAATACGCTCAGTAGCTGGGGTTTATTAATGAAGGAGGCTCGCGCGCTGCGTTATCTCAAATACAGCTGAAAATTTCTTGTCCTATTTTAAGAATGATAATCCCTTCCCATTTAACTGGTGATCCTAAACTGTACAGATAAGGATTTCTGGGGGAGAGAGTGAAGATATGGAGGAAAAGACTAAAGAGATTGTAGTCCCACCAACTAGTCTCAAATGACACGACAGAGGCCGGGAGGTCTGGTCCAGAACTGATGCCTACAAATGTTATCAAGGGTAAGAAATTTAAAGAACAAATCCAACGTGTCCCAGATCCAGGGTTGATAGAGCAAAGTCCATTCCCTTTTTGCAGCCTGTAATGTTTAGGATACTGCAGTAGGCACTTAACAGAAAGGCCTGGTATGAGCTACCTAGTGGGGAACATCAAGCCCTCTGATTCAATCAACAATGCTTTCAAAGCTTGTCTTGTGATTTGGATTTGTTTTTACCAAAAAATAATAATAATAATAATTATAAACCCCATTAATTCCTATCTTAGAAGGGCTCCTTTCAGAGCATTATACATATGAGCACATGTAGCCCTTACATGGTCAAGGTGTTTCCACTCTTCTGCCCATTCTCTGTCCGTTAGCCTGTGATCAATCATTTCTTCTTGACGTGTGCCATGCAACCCTGCCAAAAAGGAGCAAATCATGTTTACAATGTTGGGAGTCCTCTAGAGGGGGGACAAAAAAAAAACACAGAAAAAAAAAAAGAGCCTATTAGGCAAATATAGCATACATTACCCAGGCTACTATCAGGAATGCCACCACAAAAATAAATGGATGCTTAAAATATTGTCAGTAAGTTCTCTTTAGCACTTTTCCCCATACAAGATACTACTGGTTTACACAGTTTAATGTCTTAAATTCTGCAAGTTCTGGAGGTTTCAAGTTGACCTCTCAAAAACGGTCATAAAACTTTCAGAATATTTACAATTATTATTATATACACATAACATTTAGGACAATATATCATTTTTCATTTGTGCTGCTTGAAGAACTCAGTGAGAAAATGGGTAACTCAGTGTATGGAACACTAGCTGTACTTCAGAGAGTTGAAAAAATATTATAAACTCAATGTTATTTTACTAAATGCAGAAATTACTACCATCTCAACAGAGCATCATTAAGGGTTCATCCCGTCCCAGATGTTTAAACAACATGTGGTTAAAATGTAGCACATAGATCAGAGCAGCTGACAACATGATACAACTGAGCCAGTATTTATTATCCACACTCAAGAGGAACCAACACTTGCTCTTTGTTTAGCCTCCTCTATACAGATGCTGAGTATTTGTAAATGTTCCTCTTTTACTGAAGATTTATTTAAAACAAAGAGGAATAGTAAGTGCAGATGGGAAGCGAGCCAGGCAAATCCAAGAGCATCCCATGAAACCCAAATGTGGTGCACAGGGTGTGGTTGGTGCTGCTGCTGTTCACGTCCTCTGCAGACATCCCTGTGCTGCACCACCCTTGAGATGTCACACATGAAACACTTCTCCAGAGGCTAATAACTTTCCTCTAGTCTAAGCTGGAACCAAGCTATATCAATGTTGGTTATCATCACAAATGTGGCATCAGAAGAATAATAGGTGTCTGCTTATCCTTGCCTGCTAGACACCTGAGTCTATGTCATCTATGGAGCTGTCCTCCTTCTGACCCTTTTGCTTTAGTGTGTCAAAATTCAATCCACTTTGACAAATAAAATTGTGCAATGAGGCCACTGAAAGCAGAAAAAAGACCCCTGTTCACAATACAGAATATAATGATTATAAGGAAAAGAGAAAGTGAAAAAACCCAATGCAGAAAAGCAACATGCCTTACCCATAGGTCTGTTTCTGTCCCTGAGGTCCCTGTGATTGGGGTGTCTGTATGAGTCCCTGTAGTGGTGGGCAATGGCCATATCATCCAAACGGTAATGCTGAGGTGGAGGTGGGGTGGGATGAGGCAGACCATTGGGCTGATAAGATAAGCCATTATTTGGACTGTACCGCTGGCCTGGGCTAATAGTGCAGGGCCGCTTGCTTGGATGCTCTGAGTGCAAAGGCTCTCTGTCAAAGCCATTTTCTTTGGTTCTGAAAGAGAAAGCAAAGGGACTTAGTGAGCAGAGCGACTCAGGAACACGTAGCAGTATGTGGAAGCTCGACTGATGAGCTCCCATCAAGAGCAGTGTCACATTGAGACTCTGGGAAGAACAACTCAAGGTGAGGAGAAATGCTTCCTTTGGAGATTTTTGTACCATCTGGGCTGTTTCAGTCGAAGGTGCTGCGACTGTCATTAATTCTGCATCAAGATGTGGTTAGACTGAAGTCCTCAATAACGTTCAAGATCTCCCACTTCATTACTCTTAGAAGGGGAGGCTTGATGCTCAGGTAACCTTCAAGTGTTACCAGGGAGAAGGGATGGGGTTTTTACATTATAGAAACTTGGCAATTCAATTCATAATCTGCTGTTTCCAAAGAAGGAAAAAGGCTAGAGTTACTTCATGGGTTCACAACTCCTTTTAGGGAAGCTTCCTTTCACTCAAATATGGGGTTTTTTACCACTGGAATAAACAAAATCTACAAACCATTAGCTTTGAACAGAAAGGATATTAGAAATAAATACTGCAAATTGTTCTGTTTGCACCTCTCCCTTCAAAAACCTTCACTGAACAGAAGAGACTTTTTTAAAGAAAAAAAAAAAGACTGATAAAACTGATGCTGATCAAAACAAATGCACTTCAACAAACCCTCCCCCATAAGCCAACCGACCTGGAGGGACATCTGTGGAGAAATACTCAATGTATTAATTGTTGCCCTTCAAGAGGTTCTCCTTAAAGTCCCTGAGAGGAAGGAGGAAACCAAGTCTTTGCCAAAAGCCACTGGGAGATGGGATCAGGGTAAAATCTTGCAATTACCAGCAAGATATTAAAAGATGGACTGCAGTGTTTTGAGAAGGAGGAAAGGGATTTCACAAGGACCTCACCACAGTCACTAATGCCAGAGAAGTTTCAAGGTACACATATATATCTTTTATTACACCATGACTTGGCAAAGAGGGAAGAATCTTTCACCAGCACAACAGGACAGCTGTAAAATTCTGGGCAGAGAAATAAAAGACACGCTTTGTTAAAGTGGACTCCGTGCCTTGTTCCACAGCAAATGCAGAATGGCTGTGAAAACTCATCATCAGGAAAAACTGAGGGCCATCATATATATTTAATGACTTCTGGCACGATGGAAGTGGTTGCAATAACTCCCAATGGGTAGTGATGTTTTTGACAGCTCTCCAAGACAAGTTCTGTGTTTAGTTGCTGGTGTGTGTTTTCGTTGCAGATATCTACTCAATGTCCAGGTCTTTCAGTTGTAAAAATACTATGAAAGCAAAACAAAAAAAGGTCTTTTCTGTATGTACAAGCCAAGCTATCCCTGTGCCAAAGTTCCTTGCTGTTACGGTTAGAATGAGCTCTAACTGAGATGGGGGAAAAAATAAATCAGAAACTGAAAATCATTAAATAATTTCACTGATTTTGGTCACTCAGCGTAGGAAAAGCAAACCAGATAAATGTAACAAGTAGGAATCCAGTTTTCCTTTTCTACACTAGCTGCTAAAATCCTATATTTTCATACAAATGTACATATTTGTACCTTACCATACAGGGATTTCTGTGCTTTATAGGAAGGCTTTGTACTTAATTACCTTAACTAGAATGCACTGCATTAGCCTGGAGAGCAAATCAGCATGTTCATTTTCTTCTAGAACCCAGAGTTTAACTACCAGAAAATTAATATTACCCTTAAAAACAATTTACTAAAATGAAATTCCTGGTTTTGCAGTTATGCTGGGTAACGTCTGTTGGATCTTTTCTGGGTGTTAAAAATCTTAATTCTACCCTTTGTTGTTATACTTTCTGCACTGACCAAATAAACAACTTAGCAGAATACCAAGAGGAGACTGTACATAAACTCACTTTGTGTTTCTAGCCATATATTCTGAATATAAGGAAGGTGGTGATAAAAGACAAACTGAAGAGTGCCATAATTCAAACTCAATCTGCTCTTCTGGTTCTGATCTCAGTCCTACCCACTCTTCTGGGTCGCACCCCCTTGGGACAGCAGCATTTCCAGAGGAAGCCTAACTGCCCCATTTTCTTGGTTTACTTTTTCTTGCTCCCATTGGTCATTCTCCTTGTCGTGCACAAAAATCACCACTGTTGTTTGGAAAGTTGGCAAGGTGATAAAGATGAGGTTCTTCAGGTATAAAATTACAAGGGGTCACTTTGCTTGAAACCACGATTTACTCAGATTAAAGACAGCAGAAGAGATACTAGGCATTAGTCTGCAACTCTTTAACTGACCTGATGTTGGTTTAAGTTATCATTTCAGGTTTAAATTATTGCAATTCATGGATGATTTCCTGCAGAGGAAACCTGACCGTGCAAAACAAAAGTTTTCACCCAATCAAGAGTATAACACAGGTTTCAAAGAACACTGAAGTCAGTTTGCAAGGAGGCAAAGCTGCTCATATGCTATTTGTGCAAGATGCTCTGATTTAACTTGGACTTCCACCAATAAAGTCCTGATGACCAAGCAAGTGATAATGCTTTGCTGGAATAAAACACTTATTTTGTTTATAATACTCTGTTACAGGGAAGAGTTCATATTAAGAAAATTCTTTTAAGATCCCTCATAATAACACATGGCTTACAAGAAGAGTAGCTGTAAGAGCTGCAAGTATCCATCACCTTACTGAGATGTGGAGCAGCTTCTTCAAGTAACATTTACCTAAGAGAATTATCAAAATCTGTGCCCGGGTACCTCTGACTCCAGTTCCTCGCCTGGGGTGCCAAGGTTACAGCAAACACAGCAGCACTTTCTGAAGTCACAAACCAGTGGTGGCCATTTTTGGGTTCTTCTCACTCGAAATTAGAGCACTTCTAGCAGATTTTTGTGCCATCCTATCCCCGTTTCATAGGCAGCTGTCACAAATGTAGAGTCCCTACGTGACACGCTCATGTGCCATGCAGACCTTCCCACCCAGCCAAAAGGATGACTAATTAGCTAAATGTCTTTTGAGGGTTAAGGTATTTAAAATCATGCTATTTATAACTAAACATTCATTCACCAAAAGAAAACCTCACACTGCTCCAAGTTCCTTTTACAGTAGAATGTAAACTCCCAAAGTTGTAAACAAAATATAGCGAACACTTTGTTCGTGACATGTCATGAGCAAATTACCCAAATGTGTTGTCTCTTCAGGTGTCAGTTTTTCTCTCTTGCAGTGACTGATGGTTCCCAGTGTTATTACAGAAACAGATTGATCTTTTTAATGAGCTAGTTTAATAGACTCCAAAATCTCACCGTGGCTGCTCATCCGTGTCAGACCATATGCACCAAGAAAATACTCACTAAAACACAAAGCTCTGCTGTCAGATTGCTCTATAAAACCTCACATACTTGGATATGCAGATAAATAAGCAGAACTGGAAAATGCATATGCTAAAAAAGGTTCTAAAATTACAAACAGAAAAAAAAAAAAACCCTCTATGTGGAATTTCTTTAACAGCAAATTGCAAGGTGGATGTGGTTGTGTCCAACACACCCTTTGCCTAATCCCTTACTGTATTTTACCTCTGTTGGGGTATTCACACCCAAAACCAAATGTAAATATGGAAGAATATGTGTATATCCATTTCTAATATATATATGTGTGTACATATCATATCTATACTTGCATCTGTATGTGAAACACAGAGGTACCCATCACATAAATGCACATCATATACCATGTCTATATAGACATCACTTCCCTTGGGAAGTGAAAAGGATAGCACAGTTTACTTCAGCAGGAGACATATCTCCAGCCAGAATTATTCCAACTGCCTCTAGTTCCTCTGGAAAGATGTTGTCTTTTAGTCTTTTTTTTTTTCCCCATATTCTAGCAAAAGGGTCCCAGCAAATCCTCCTCTTAAATTATGCCTCGTTTCTTCTGCTGTATTTTTATGAGTACATTTGAAAAGTCCTTAGGTATCTAAACAAAAGATACATAGATTTCCAGGTGTTTCCTCCTGCTTCTCTGTACACAGTTAAAATAATTAATAGTGTAATGAGTATAAAGCCAGATAAGTGTTTCAGCACTCAGTCTCTAGGCATACTCTGACTCTGAGGACAGTTTTTTGTGGGTTATTTACTTACAATATCCACATTAAAGGGTGTGCAAACTCTCATCCAGTAAATTTAAGAATCTTTCCTACAGGATCTTGTTATTTTTACTAGATGTGTAGCACAAATGTTCTTCAGTATATAAGACAATTCCACTGAACTTGGTTCTGCATGAGTTAATGTTTTTCTGTATAGCTTTAACCTCAGGCAGGTCTGACCAACCAGTGACTGGCTTGGATGACACTGAAAAAAAACCAACTTAGTTTTTCACCTTAAGGTACCACTCCGGTGGGTGAGCTGGGCAGTCTCTTCCCAGGTTTTTCAGCACAGCAATGAGTCCCAGAGTCAAAAAAAATAGGATAGGTCTTTCTGAAATGTCACTTCCCCAGTACCAAGGAGCCCAATTTCAAGTAGCAATCTACAGAGGCTGGCAATTGATAAAGCTGGCACCTTGGGACACCCCCCATGACAGCCCCTCTCCGGACACTGGAGTTCCAAATGCAGGATATTCCCTGAGACCCTGCAAATTCAACTCTCTACTCCTCACCCTAAAAGCTGCATTACTACTTCAAGATGAACTGAAGTTCCAAGAGCACCTCTGCATTTTACCTGAAAAGAAGCACTGAGAACAAACTCCATCAACCAGACTTGAACCTCTCTATGTCTGGGCCCCAGTTTTAATTAAAATAGCACTGCTGACTTTAAAATCCAATATTGTTCTGATCTGCTGGTCCCCTTGTGGGCTAATCCCATGTCCTGTTTGCTGTAAGACTTTTCATTTCTGTGTTCATAGAATTATAGAATCATGGAATGGTGGGGTTGGAAGGGACCTCTGGAGATCATAGAGTCCAACTCCCCTGCCAGAGCAGGACCATAGTAGGCCCCTGTTCTTGTACCAGTCTTTGCCTGCATCACCCACCCCCTCCCACACAACCAGGACAGAAGGTGCCACAGGTAAGAGCACACTTAGTGCAAAACAACTGAAATTCCACACTCTCAATCTGGGTCTCAATGAGGTGGGAGTATTATTCCAGAATAGTAAGGAAAGGAAACAAAGGAAATATTTTATTGCCTCTTTTTCTGCTATGGTCTTATGGGAGAAGTGAGTAAAACTGCTCTCTAATATCAGGAAAAAAGTGAGCACAGGATGGCACATCCCTTCTCTCTGTTCTCTGACAAGCAAGACCTCGTGGGTTACCAAGATAATTTAATGTTGTAGGAAAAACCCCATCCCTGCTACAGCCACTGGACTACAGCATGTTGCTATTTCAGTTATTTACAAGAAGCATGAGATTTTAAGACACCTTTTTAATAGATGTTTTTTGATACACAGCTCTGCAAAGATGGATGATATGCAACAGAGCTGGCCCAGGGAGCTAAATTTCAGCTTTGGAAATGTTACCTCTTTGCACAGAGTAAAAAATACATGGAAAATGCCTGAAAATTGGGATGCAGTTAGCAGGTTGGTGTTAACACCGATGACTGTTCCTGTTTGGGTTCATTGTCAGGGAAAAAGGGTGAAAAGAGGGTAGGCAGGAAGGAGCTTCTCTGCTGGTATCTCTATTTCTTGTCAATCTATAGCAGTTTTCCTGGAACACAATCTAAGGCAAGCTAATTTCAAACACTTTCCCATTTTTATCCATCTAATGCCTACATTATTTCTTACTCTTCACTTCTGGCTATGAGAAGCTTGAAGTTTACTATGAGCTTTCAGACTTTGTTTTCTCTTTGGTTTTGTGCTGTCTTGGCCTATCCCTACACACCAAATGTCACCCATACAAACTTCTTGACCTTGGAAATCTTCCACTTTTTCATTTAAAAGTTAACTAGGACACTTGCCATGTCTTGGGCAGGTAGGTAGTGGCATTTGGCAGAAAAGCATTATAAACTATAAAATCCATGGCTAAACAAAACTAAATAAAAGCCAGTATTTGGTGTCCCAAAGGTAAAATGCATATGCTAGCCAAATTTTTCACACCACCCTCGGAAGACAGTTTAAAAATAACCACAAGAGTCATTTTCTTGTAGCACCAAACCAAGAACTTTATTCAAATAAGAAAAAACCGCATTCCACACACACACACTTGCTCCCACTGCTTCTGCAGGGACTCTTTCTCAGCTCCACAGCAAAATAGATCTCACTGGAAATTTCTCCTCTTTGGAAAAATCTCCTGAATGTCTGGATAGGGAAACCTTGCATGGCAGAAGCAGTCCAAGCCCTGACTGCACTCTGGAGCTTGTCTCGTGCTTCCCAATGTGAGAGCTCAGCCACTTTTGCCACCTTTAGTCCAACAAAACCTCCAGGGTTTTGTTCCAAGGACTTGTATATGGAGCTGGAGTGATGTGCTGCTCAGGAGTTCAAGCTGCACAGAAATAGGATGCACCAAGGAGTAGGGTACTGGCTGGGCAGTATTATTCCTTTGTGGATACAATACCAAGGCATCCTCAGGTGATTTTACTGCGTGTGCACACAGTGTAATTAAATACATGAAAATATCCATGTGTACGTGGCTCTGTATCTATGTGATTTAGACTAGGCAGGGGCTGTTGGGACAAGACAAGGGCTCAAGGTTTTAAACAAAAAGAGGGTAGATTTAGACTAGATAGAAGGAAGAACTTTTTACAATGAGGGTCACGAACCACTGGCACAGGTTGCCAAGAGCCTGTAGATGCTCCATCCCTGGAAACATTGAAGGTCAGGCTGGATGAGGCTCTGAGCAATCAGATCAACAACTTCAACTAGAAGTTCTCCTGCTCACTGCAGGGGGATTGGACTAAAGGGTTCCAACCCAAACCATTCTATCACACTCTCCACACACACACAGGTAATCTGACTCTTGCACAGCTGTAAGGAAGGCAGGACCTGCACCCAGGGACCACCATCCCACCTCTCCCCAGGTACCCACCCGCATCCTCACCCCTTGAGAGCTGAGCTCAGCACATCCAACCCACAGGGCATTTCTGAGCAGGGTGTGATGGGCACTCACCTGTCTGGAGTTCGCCTCTTCCCGTTTTCGTTCACATCGAGAAGCAGCTCTGAGGAGTCAACAGGTGAGGTGGTGCTGGCATCCAGAAGCAGCTGTTCGTGCTGGGCGAGGTACTGGGCTGGGTTCTGCTTGGCTAGCCTGGCACAGTGCAGCAGCTCCCGCTGCAGCAGGGGCAGATTGGCCTGCAAGAGCATTGCATTCTATAAGAGGGGGGATTTGCAAGGGGTTTCAACAGAGATGAAGAGGCAAAATCAGAAATTAAAGCAAGGCCTGTTCTGAGATGAAGCTGTTGCAAAGCATCCTCAGTTAAGGTTTGTTGTGGTTAGCTGCCTGAAAGCAGGCAGCCTCCTGACACAGTCGGGTCATGGCTGTGGTAAATATGCATGGAAGTATGGCAAATGGAAAAGAAAACTGTAAATGGTGTGAGAAAACCAAGTCTGAGTTCTACAGCTTTTAAAAGAGCACTGCCATGGCTGACTTCACCCCCTTCCTTACGTTCCCAAACCTCTGTTCCCATGGAGCAGCATTTTTCAACAAGTGACAAGCCTTCAATATTTGTTTCCCGTTCAGACAGCAGTCAGTACTTAGAAATCATTCAAGACCATAGGAACTGCAGCTCTGCAAGTTGCCTCACTCACCATCCTTCAAGAGAACAGGATTGCCCTCAGCTTTCCCATTACACTTGCAGCTACACACTAAAATATTTTAAGATTACAACAAAATCTCCCATTCTGGAGCTTCAGTTAATCACCTGGAGGGCTCCCACCCTCCTCTGAGTCAGATGTAGCTTGAAATATTTTAACCTACCACTCAGGGCCCCACTGGGACCTGTGTCATGGGCTGGAGAGCACCAGGAGTCAGACCCAGAGAACTGAAAATGCTTGCCAGATGTGGGACAAAGGTGGAACTGTGTGTCCTTCCCCACAACCTGGGAAGCATCTTCCATCCTTTGCAGCACATGCACACATCGAGACTAAGGCAGTCCAGTCATTTCTTACCCACTTCTCTGTGCCACAAGGTGATGTGCCCTGACCTCTCTTGTCCCATGCCTAGTGCACAATGAGTTGTTGCTGGGCAATTTTCAAGTATTGGATTAAATTCCATGACCTTAAGGAACTAGAGATAACAGGAAGAACAGCAGTGGTGACTTTTGCTTCTGAAACAACTGCCATAGGGAAAAATATTTATATTCTTTTTTAAAAGGAGGAAATATTCATTAAGTCAAAAAAGTTCTGAAGCTAATGTGAAAGGAACCAAGCAAAAAAAACCCAAAAAACAGTTGCTCTGGAAAGTTTTGGGCACAGGATCTTGGTAAATTACTTTGCTAGCAAATGCTCCAACACATAGATCCACTGTGGAACAAAAAATGCCAGAATAGGGTCAGTACAGATGAACCTTTCCACAGTGGAAAAATAACACAGCAACTGCTATCCCTTATTCATCCTAGGGTGGGAAGACAGCTGGCTGTGGAACGTGAAGTATTTTCAGATGTCCACAGAACACAAATATTTTTTGAAAGGACTGGAGAAATATCTTCTTTTGGTTATTATCTGTCACATTTTTGTCCAGGGCTACCACATGACAGAGAGAAATACTGAATGCTTTTGTGTGAGCATGGTTTCTCACTTATTTTGATTTCACTGTTAGTTTTTAAAAGCCCACATGGAATCCAAGTCAAGGCACCCAACTATCTAAACTGCCTCAAGTGGCAGAAAGTTATTGGAGGAGTTTGCATGGACTTACAAATGAATATCTGGGTGAGATTTTAGGATTTTAAAAGTGCTGCATCTTTGGAATGTGTATCCTTGGAACTCAGCACGCCAGTGAGGTAGAAATGTGAAGTCCCCACTTTGCAGCTGAGAAATCAAGGAAAAAAAAATAACACATTTGTGTTGCTTATCCACTGGCACAAACAAAAGGGACCTATTTCATACACGGGCACTCCCAGCTCCTAGAGACAACCAAGTTTTGAACTGGCTAGCAAAGAACTTGATTTGTTTTACTTCTTTTTTCTTCTCCTAAAGAAATGTTCATTCTTGCTCTTTAGCCATGAAGATCTGCAGTTCTTTATTCTAAGTGGATTGAAGGAGATTTCTGTGCACAGAACAGACTTGTACAACTCATGGACCTACTCAGCTTCTTAATTTTATAGAAGTTATTATAGAACACTATGAATGACATGCCTCAGAGCTTGGTTTTATAATGGCATCAAGAAACAGTTGGATAAAGATTCAGACTCAAAGTGAAGAAAAGTGGTAGAAGAAAACTTGTAGTTCAACCCAAGTACTTTCAATCTGCTTGAGAGATTATTCTAAACAACCCTTATTGAAAATTATAGTAAAAAAAATAATTGGTTTATTGGAAGAAAAGAATCAAGACCTCTTTGTGGCCAGGTCAAGTGTACAGTCTCCTTCTGGTCACCATGGTCCAGATGCACAACAAGAACTAGGTTTTGGGAAGCTGGATGCAGAATAAAGCCCTGGCATTCTCCCTGTTCTGGGCAGGGAGAGATCAGGCTCCTAAGGCAACCCAAGCACACTCGTGCATCCTCTGAAACCAGACTGCCTTTGGACACAAAGGCTTGTGCAGAAGTTCAGCCTGGAGAGCAGAAGCAGTTCTGTCACCATGCAGTGGCCCATTTCTCCCAGCATCACTGCTGGTGCCTGCAGACAGATTTCTACACCTCTACCCAGGGGGAATGCAAAGCTCCTGACCAGAAATCAGAGATCTATGTTAGAAAAACACTGACTGAAAATAAATGTGGTATTACTGGCTTCCAATCCCCTACAACGTTGTGTTTCAGTGGCTGGAATATGCTCCTAACCTTGTTTTGGATTGGACCTTATATTCCTCACCATTTAGGTAGTGTCTCAGCTGCCTCCCATCACTTTTATATCACAGGCAGGAAGAAGAGAACATCTTTTTACCCAGCTGTCAGAGCTGGTTTCCACCTCAGAAGGAACTGTTCTAAGCAGAAAAGAAAAGGTTCTCTCTTCACCTGCAAACAGCTCTAGAAGGCTGGTTTATCACTGTAGTGCTCACTCAGGTAATCAGTTCATGTTCTATTTTTGGATGTTCTCACTTTGTTTGAAAGTGCTGGCAAAAGAAATATTTCTGTATTCTAATTTAAATTTGAAAGGCTTCATTAGAATATAGTACAATTAGGCTTCGAGGCAAATTGCTCTAATTGTGAGTTTAAAGAAATTCTTTACAGATATATATTTTAAAAATACTTAAATTGAGACAAATTTTTGGTTCAGAGAGCCTGAGTAACTCAACATCAAGTCGTATATTGATACTGAAGCTTAAAATAAATATGCACAGCATGTCTATTGAAAACCAGAGTGTTGGCAGCACTGACCATGTACACCATGTACCACTTAAATTTAATAGACTAAATCCTGCTTGGTAGTAATACAGAAAATGTGCACAAAAAGCCTCCCAGCCAGCCAAGGTTTCTGCAGGTGAATCATCTTCTCTTCCTCTGAACCAGAATTGCTAGAAAGAGAAGCAATTTGATGGCTCTTTCTTATCTGAGATAGATCAGCACTCCCTGGCGTGAGGCACCACAGAAGCACGTGGTGATGGGTAGCTCCTTGCCCAGAATTTTCCTTACAGAAGTGCAAATCTTGGCTTCTGACTGCAGCACAGCGTTTGGTAGACCTAGGCAGCTGCAGTGGATCTGGACCAGACAGGATACACAGCCTGTAAAAGGTTTCAAGGAGGTTGGAGTGACTTGCCTATGATCAGGTATCAGCTCAGAGGCAACGCTGGGAACAGAAAATAGGTCTGGCTGCAGAAGTCTTGGGGACAGA